>RJWJ010002123.1:55125-108444 GCA_004363605.1 Indri indri
CTCAAACTCCTGGGCTCAAGCAATCCTACTGTCTCAGCCTCCCGAGTAGCTGGGACTACAGGCATGCACCACCATGCCCGGCTAATTTTTTCTATATATATTTTTAGCTGTCCAATTAATTTCTTTCTATTTTTGGTAGAGACGGGGTCTCGCTCTTGCTCAAGCTGGTCTCGAACTCCTGAGCTCAGAACAATCCGCCCGCCTCGGCCTCCCAGAGTGCTAGGATTACAGGCGTGAGCCACCGCACCTGGCCCCCAAATCAGAATTTGAACCATCAACCAGAACCCATTGCCCGCATGATTCCTGGCAGAAGCTGTTAAATTCCCTTTCAGATGTGGAATCAACAGGGCTTTCATGTTGTCCTCTAAAGAGCCCAGTTGTGCATCCAGAGAAAGATAAACTCACAGAACCAGTTTCTAGGTAGTACCAAGACCCTTCTTCCTCCCACCTCTGGGTGCCCCTCCCCTCCCCTGAAAAAATTAGGGTCAAAATCACCTGAAAACTGACAAAATAGCAACCTTTTATTAAAGAAAAGACATTATAAGAAAGAAATATCTCAGACAAAAATAGTGTGTGAAGAAACTCACATCTTCATCCCTCTTAACCCCAAGGAAGCGACAAGCACTCGTTCATACATTCATCATTCATTTCTTCAACAAGTACTTGCTCGTTGTTAGGCCCCCTGAGTACAGAGTACAGGCCACAACCATCCTGGCTGCTGCCTGGTGGACCTTGCGGTTGAGAAGAGAGTCTGACATTCCACAAATAAATGTATCAGTAGGATCAGTAGGCATTTTATGACCTGCAGTGGTAGGTGCTGTAAAAGTAACCGGGTGTGAAGTGGAAGGAGGCAGTGTGGCCGTGCACCACGACAGAGGCGGAGAATGTTGTCAGATGAACGAAAGAAGTTTTCTCATTTTTTCTCTTGTTCCCTTAACACAGCCATAGAATGTCTTGTGGGAGACGGAGGGTTTCTACCCATTTGGAAACCGAAAGGTTCATTGTCAGACTGGGTGGGCTTGGCAGTGGGGTAGGGAAACAGGTCATGTCGCCTTTGGTTCATTTGGCCTCCTATTTTCTTTGGTCATGGAGGCCCTGAGGGTCAGTAACCTGGTTGTGAAGGCAGCTCTCAGGAAAATTAAAATACTAAAAGCACACACGAATGAAGAAGTTCTTGTTTAGGTACATGCCATTTATGCACAGGTCATTGATTTCCGTTCGGTTGGTTGTTTTCAAACGTGTCTTGTAAAGATAGAATGTTCTCATGAGCACAGATGTTAATGTTAATGCTGTATTCAGCACATGCAGATGCTCAATGAATCAAGGTCGGCTTCAGGCTGTATTATTGATTTATTCTGCCTAACTGATTTGGTTGGAACTCTTTTGGTTACAAGTGACAGAAAACCCAACTCAAGTTGGCTTGAGCGAAAAGGGGATTTATCGGCTCATGTGACTGGATAGCTCTGGAGTAGGGCTAAGTGTCAGGTGCAACTTAAAGCAGGTGTCGGGCAATATTATCGGTGTTCAGTGCGGCTCTGTTCTTCCAGTGTGTTGACTTTGCTCTCAGACAGTATCTCCCCTTGGGGTCAGAAGGCGGCTGCAGCAACCCAGCTTAACTCCTGCAGTGAAAAGGGAGCTGAAGACAGCCAGTGCCCCACTGGGAGCGGGCAGGGCAGGGGGTGAGGAGCGTGGGAGGAAGCCCACCCAGAGCACACGGCTGGGAGAGGGAGAGGCCTGGCCCTGCAGAAAAGGCACAGCACCCAACTTTTCTAAGAAAGGCAAATAGATCTACCAGTCCTGACCCCTAAAAAAACCACTACACCTGAAATCTAACTTTCGATAGGACCCATTTATATGATTTGATAGAGAAGAAACTCAGAGAATAGGAGGTCTTTGCTACTTGCTCAGGAAGTTGAGTTACAATTTGGACTTGGGCATCTTCCTTTCATTTTGTACCATTTATTCTCAGTCTAACAGAATTTCCTCGAATTTTTCTGATACTTGCTTGGCACCCGTATCCAGCTGTCAACACCAATCCAGACTTACCCTATTTTTATGTATCTTCCATAATTTCATTTAGTGTTAGGAGGACGGGCCACGTTACCCTAAGAAAACTGAGTCCACCATTTTTGCTTGTTCAGCCTGGAACCTTTCTTACGTGAAATATTTCAACTTGGAAATGCAGCTTTTCTTCCTGTGTGCAGTTGTGAGAGAGCAAGAAATTTGACATTTTTTTGCGAAATGTTTCAAATGTTGGAGTCAGTAAAATCCCGTTTCTGGCAACACCAAGGGGAAACGGGAAGGCGGTAATGAGCAACCGCCCCCCCCCCCCCCCCCCCCGGGAAAGAAGGATGAATTAGTGAGTGGTTTCTTCTCCATGGTGCAGGGGCTGAGCAAGTCAGGGCTTCAGAGGGCAGCTGCTGCCAAGGGCTCTGACTCGCCTGCCTTGTGGGCCAAGGCTTGCCCTAGCCACAGTAGTTTACTATGCCCAGACAAAAAAGGAAATTCATGAACAAAAAGACTGTCAAGTGTATGGCTGCTGCCAGGAATCAGAGCCAGAATCTCCTGGTCAGGCTTCTCCTTGGCCTTCCCTCCTTCGCAAGGGTGGAGCCCGGCCAGGTGAACCGACCTGACCACCTCTCTGTGTATGAGCCCGCGGCTGGCTTGGAAAACACAGCCTCATAGGGCTCCTTATGGTCCCTTCTCAGGCTGGACGAGGATACCCATTGTCACGGAGCCGTGCACATGCTGTAAGTATCCCCATCCAGGTGTGCAGGAAAAGTCCCAGTGTCGTGCAGACGCGGTACATGCACCTGCCTTGGGAGAGCGTGGAGGTTGGACACGGCTCTCTTCAAACCATTTTACCTTATTTTCTCCTGTGACGCCCATCCGGTCAGTCTGCACTGCATATGCTCTTTGAGGTCAAGGGGCTTGCTGGAGAGGATTCTAAGGGGCCATATGGCCAGGATGGAGCCACACAGCATCACTTAGCTCAAGGACAGTCATCACCTCGTGGCTTAGACTCAGAGCTGAGCAGGACCCCAGCCATACCTTGCCCACTCTCAGGCTGACCACATACTGCTGTGGGAAGGCAGGCCCTGGAACGGAGAATATTTCGCTGAAATTTTTTGATGTGCAGGAGCTTCCAAAGGACAGTGTTGGAGCTCTGACTGCTTTGCTAACTGGATGGGCAGCTTTGGGTGACTTTCTTTCCTCCATGGGCCACAGTCTCCTCAGTGGTAAGCGAGGAAGTGGTAGAGACAGTTTCCGTGGCCTTTTATGGTTCTGATACGCTGGGATAGTTCAGTGAATATAAACTCAGGCCGCGGTTACCTATAAGTCACTGTTCTAAGAGGAAATAAGGAAACCTGACCCTGCTGAAAGCTCTCTTTCTCCTCCTGGAGCCATTGCGCAAAGCTAGAAGTGTGTGCCTCTCTTCCCCGCCAGGAGCCCTGCTGGAGCCACCACCTGCCTTGTGGTGCCAGTCACGGGGTTCCCCGTCAGCGTGGAGGCCTGGGCTCCCTCGGTGCTAGCAGAGAACCCTGGGCTTACTTGATTTCAGGGGACCGTCACTGTGCCTGAGAACCATGTGGAGGACACAGAGACAGAGAAAACAATCTCTGCCCTCAAGATTTCTAGCGAATCTGAGCTTCTTTTAATTACTCGACATTCCTCCTTTTTCTAGTTCAGGCCTTCACACATGCTGTGCCCTCAGCCTCTCATCATTGCCCTGTTACTCGGGCTGCTGTGTGCAGCTGTGCAAGTTTCATACTGCATAATTCTAGATCCGTTTACATGGATGTGTGTAGCGCCCTCAGAGATGTGCAATACACAAGTTGTACAACTGCACAGCATGGCTCCGACTGCCACCTCCACCCCATTTCTCCTACCTGGGGATAGCTCGTACTCATCTCAGTTGTCAGCTTAGTCATTACTTTTCTTGTCCTTCCTCCTTTCTTCCTTCCCTCTCTCCCTTTGTTCCTGTCTCTCACACTTATTGACCGCCTACTGTGTGTCAGGACCTGTGCTAGAAGCTGGGTATACAGTGGTAGCAAAACACATAGGGTCTCTGCCCTGCCCTTGTGGAGCATTTATATTGTTCTTCCTCCAGGAAGCCTTCCCTGCCTGCACCCCATAATTGCATCAGGTGCCTGCTGGCTGACCAATCAATGAACAGCTCTGACCTGGGGACCTTGGGCTCTAGAACACAGGGCCTCTGGTTTGGAGGGGATCCAAGGAGGGTAGGAGGGGTTTGGGGAGACTGGGCTGAAGCAGACCGAGCTCCGACCCCTCCAGCTTCCTGACCCTGAGAGTGCCCTGGGGCATTTGTGAAGCTCATTAGTGAAGCAGCGATTAATGTGGGGCCCAGAGCATGGCTTCCCGCTGCCAAGGAGGCCTCAAAGTTCCAGAACATCTCAGAGAGGAATGGCGAACCACCCAGGCCTGCCTCCCGGGGCTGCAAAACAAGCCCTAATGAGTCCTCTCCAGGGGAGGGTGAAGTCACCTGCGAGGAGGCAGCTGAGCCTAAGGTGTTCTCCAGGAGGCTTAAAATAGCCAGGCTCCCTCCACAAACACCTTCCCAACACTGTTTAGGATGGTGAATGCCAGGAAACTAATGAATCCGAGCTTAGTGAATTAATTGTTGATGAAATAATGTGAATAGTGTGCTTCCTGTTCATCAGTCTCTACAGAAATTAATTAGCCCCACTTGGCAGCAAGCAGGATCAAATTTTCAACTTAATTTATGAATTTGGCCAAATTGTCTATGGGAAGTCTTGCCTGGAGCATCTTCCATGGCTGGTTCGTGTCCCGACAGGCCTTGCCTTTCGTAGAAGACGAGTGCTTTCAGAGTCCCGGCCAGAGAAGAGGGCATTGGAGGAGGCAGAGGAGGTGCTCCCCAGCGAGGCTTTGCCTGTGGGACTCCGGCCAGACCCACCCTCCTCCCGTCTTCCTGCTTCAGCCCTCCCTGGCCGGGGACCCTTCAGAGGAAGGTCTGCTGAGCCCAGGGAGGATGACTCAGAGCTACGGGGCTGACTTTCAGGCCCGGCCTGGGTTTGGTTTTAATTATTCTGTGCCGTGCACACCAACTCAAATCGCAGGATAATGTGAAAGAAAAATAAATCTAATGAGAAGTGCATTTTTTTTTTTACTTGTAAAATAAGGAGCAGGGAGCCTTCTTGGGTCTGGGGAGAATAATGTGAGGAATTGGCTCTCACGGGGCGCGCGTTAGCTCCTCGGTCCTGGGTGTTCCCGAATGGAGCGCAGAGGAACTGGTGGCTGTGGGCCCCGGCCCAGCTCTCTGACTGCAGCTGGGTGTCCAAGAATCCCAACCAGACTTCCCCTGAGGAGCAGTCAAGAATCCAGTGTGACCACTAAGCAGAGTGACTGAAACGTCACCAGTCTCTGAAACACTTCTGGGAGAGAGTGTGTGAATGCGTATCTGTGTGTGTACATGCCTTTTTATGTTCCCAAAACACCAGTTTTCTCATGGAAAAGCTTGCGAATCACTGAGTTAAAAGAGGAGTGAAAGGGATAATGGAATGTGTTCCAGCCTCACCGAAAAGTTCCGACCAGCCTCAGGAGACAGGAAAGGACGAGAGCTCCTGTGGTCATTTCCACTAGTTAGAACTACTCAGTAATTCAACCAATAATTTAGCGCTGGGGATATAGCGAAGAATGTGCTCTTGAAGCTTATGTTTATTATGAACACAGACATGAACTATCAACATCTGCTTTCCTACTCTAGTAAAACTTGTTAACTATTAGACTTATTAACATTTTATCGTTGGCCGAGTTACTGAACTCTGGGTTCTATATTAGTTTCTGTTTTTAAAATGAAATACGCATTGCCCGATATACATGTACATCATCATCTCTCTTGTATCCAAGGCTATTTAAATTCATCTCTGTACAGAGACCCTCAAATTTAGTCCACAAAGGTTGTTATTTGCTAAAGGGAAACCTTATATGTTTCAGGGCATATAAAGTGCCGAAAGAAGCCTGTTTGCCTGTGACTTTGATCATTTATAGGTGCTCTTGGGTCCCTGAGAGGAATCTCCTTGTAGGAGATTTGATTCTTGACTGAGAAGGACTCACCTGGGTACGCAGGTCTGCGGCCATGGTCAGAAAAGCATACTAGATGCAGTGCGTAGAGCAAAGCAAGTGTTGACCTCCTCCCCATAGGCGTTTGTAGCTGCAACCAGACTACCCTTCCCTTTAGGGATTTGTGATGTTATTACCAGCTCGCTCTGTGACCTCAGGTTGTGTCTGCCCTTTGTTTACCTTTGTTCTCAAACTGGCAGGTATATAATTCCATGGTTCTCTTAGGTAGCTTCCTGGGAGAAGGTAGATTGCAATAACAAAGTTGTACGCGGCGACAGCTCCAGCTGGAGCGCTAGGCGAAGTGTTCAGATGTGCTAAAGAACCAAAGCATGGTCTTCCTTCAGCCCAACTTCCCAGGGAAACTGAGCCCCACTGTTCTATAACAAATGCCTTGATTTTCTTCCCCCACCCCCAGCCCACTCCTTCACCCACGCGGACCTGTCTCCTGAACCCCATCTCCCACCTTCCCGGATGAAATGCCTCTCAGGCCCAGCTCCATAGGGGCTGCTCGGAATGTGTTCTCTGGAAGTAATTTCTCCCCCCTTTCTGGTGCCATTTGTGCAAAGTCCTCACTGGAAAGACTGTGCATTCTTAGTCTTTTCTGTCTTCTATTGTCTTAACATGGAGGAGGGGCTCAGTCTGTGTCTGTTCTGTGTGTATTCCACCCTGGGAATGTTTGAGGACCAACTCCTGTTTATCGAATATGATGAAATCTGATGAAAGAGGTCTTAATGCTAAGTCTGATCATGCTGAATATCCAAAAGTTTTTCTTCACTGAAAGCAAATGAGCAGAGTGATTCTCCTAGTGCCGCATTACCCAGAAAAGTGACTTAGTACTGCTTTTCCATCTTCCCTTCCTCCCTCCCTCATTCTTTCTATTTTATATGTTACTCCAGCATAGAAAACAGACTAGGAGTTGACAGTGAGAGCCCAGAAACCAGGGTTCAAATCCCAGCTATTCTGCTTACGAGCTGAAGATCCTGCACAAGCCATTTGATTTGCCTGAGCTTCAGTTTGCTCAGCAGCAAACTGGAGATAATAACATCTGTCTTGCCTACCTCCAAGGTGGCTGTGAAAGTTAAATGAGATAACGTTCGTGCAAGTACTTTAAAATAGTTCAGTGTTTTCATTGTTCGAAAATGATTGGGCTATGCAGTTAAGACATGGGTATGTATATCACACTTTAGTAAAAGGTTTTTTATTAGGTAACGCTTTGTACAGACATTTCCAATGGTATTGTTATTACACTGCTTGCTGAAGAAATGATGCTAGGGTAGTAAGTGGGTTTCATCTCACAAACACATACAATCCATGAATCATGATGCCTGGGAGTCAGGTTGTGAAGCTTTTAAGGCCATATTGTGGCTCAGCTATAAAGTCCTGAAGATCAACTAGTGATGTCTGCCATGGACACAGGAAAGGAGAACAGAGACACACGTAGTATAGTACTAACGAGAAAGAGACAAGAATTAAAAATGATGAAAGCTTACCTTTAGGGTGAAAATGCAGTGTTGATTTCATTTAAATTTTGCTCCATAAAGAACAAATAAATGATACTCTGCTATTATAACTCTAAATTAGAGTTTAATTAACTGTAATCGATGGTAATTAAATGACTTCTATATGCTCCGCACCATCTAGCATACTGGTGTAAGGCTAAGATTTGAGTACTTTAACAGCCACATGCAACTTAAGAACACCAATCTGAGTTAATACTTAATGTCAATTCTCTTAATAAAGAAGTATTCAGAAGTTCTCATTAACTGGCTGATGAAAATGTTCATGGTTCTCTATGCCAATTTAAGCAATAAATATTTATTTTTACTGAGTCCAAGTTACAAAAGAAAGGAAAGGATGGGGATGGTTTTTCCCAGAGAGGAGGAGCTAGTGGTCTGGAATAGTACAGGAAGTTCTCTGCTTAAAAAATATTTTCCATATGTTCTGCACCCGGTAAATTAATCTGGATGAAAATTCAAAAGCCCTTAGAGAGCGTCAGACCTCATTCCAGTCAATGCTTAGCTGATGTCAGCATTTTCAGAAGAGGAATTCGATTGGGCAAAGAAATAAGAAAGGCTTTAAGCTATCATTTGGCCACCTTTCCCACTGCTTTCCCCCATTCCCGTATGCTGTAAGCGCACTGCGCCTGCTGTTCCTTGAGCACTTGCTGCACTCACAAGCTTCCACATCTTGACACACACTTTTCCCTCTGCCGAGAGTTGTCTTCTCTACTAACAATTCCTATTCACTCAGCTCCTGAGCAGAGTCTTTCCTGATTCCCCCACATGTGAAGGATCTGTTAGGAAGGAGAATACTTACTTTGTTTTCCCCTAAAGACTTTGCCCACTGTGTTTCCCAGGTACTTTCTCGATGCCTCTGTTACATCCCCCCATCACAGCTGGATCAACACAAGTAGCTCATGTGCAAGGAACATTTGCCACTCCTTCGAGAGGACACACCTTTCAATGGCAAGAGCCTGTCTTCATCCTTGTTTCCTCCCTGCCCCTGCCTCTTCCTTACTAGGTGTAGTTCAGTGCAATAATCACAGACTTTCTTGCTATGTGGGAACTCTAAAATATATCCTCAGCAAGTGCAAGGAGCCAGCTATGGTTTGGTTTCTCTGTAATCAAAAAAAACACAAGGGAAAAAAATTGACATATTTAACTGTATGAAAAAAAAATGCTTGAGAAATAAAATAGCATGGATTTTAAAATAAAGCCATTCTTACGTACTTATTATAGGCTTAATTTTAAAAAGTAACGATCTCTGTCAAATAAGTAGATACACAGGAAATTTACATAGGAAATATAAGTTTTGAAACAAGTATATAAAGCAACCTGGACTACATGATATAGCTATTAAAATTAGGGTTACATAGACTGATAAAATATTTTTATGAAGTGATGTTGAGTAAAATATAAATAGATAGATAGATTGTGATACCATAGGTAGAACTTATGCATGAACAAAGGACATATTATAAGAGAACATACTCCCAAAATAAAAATAAAAACAGAGGTATATTTTTATTTGGAAGAATGAGATTGTGGGTAATTAACTGCTTTTTAAATTACTGTTGGTTGTGTAATAAATAAAATTGGGAAGGAGGGGCACAAAGTGAGAAATCTCACTAAACACACTATCAGTTAACCACATGTGTGGTTTATGCTCTTAGTTGAACCACATAAAGAAGGCACTTCTTTCCACCTGGGGCCAACATTCTCTTCTTTTTAATTTTTAAATTCTCATATTTTTTAAAGAGATACAAATTCTCTGAATAAAGATTTTCACTTCCAGCAAGGGGAGACTAGCTCATTGCCCACTGATGCCAACATCATTTGGAAAAACTGGATAAAGACTAAGGAAAATAAAACCTGTTTGGAGTCATGCAAAAGCTATGCAGGCAGCAGAGCAGAGGGGCCAGGATCCCAGAGAGGAGGGAGGCAGAGAGGTGAGCCAGGGGGAGGCAACCACTGTTCCCTTGGGGCATTTGTCAATTGTAAGGCAGCAGCTGAGAGATGGTGGCACTACTCAGAGAGCTGTGAAGGAGCCCTGAGAAGCCAGCTGGAGCTCACAGCAGTCTCCTAGGGCTGGGGAGGAACCAATATTCAGGGACCACCAGCAAGGAGGGGCCATGGTAAATACCCAGCAATTCGTATGCAGACCCTGAAGAACTCGGCTGGCACTCAAAGAGCCCAGCTTCGCTTGGTGGTAAGAGATAGTAACATTCTTCTTGTAGTAGTAACTCACAGAATAAGTGGACAAAAGATAAATAATGACGTGGGAAGATTTGAATGAACTTGATCTGATTACACACACGTTTTACCTAATAAATGCAGAGTGCACATTCTTTTTAAGTGTGCGTGGGACACTTTACCAAAGTTGACCATATAATGCTGAGTCAAAAATTAAGTCTTAACAAATTTCAGAGTTTTGAAATTATACAGGATATGTTCTAGGATCACAATAAAAATTACTTTTGTATCAGTAACAAAAATGTAACCTAAAAAATTCCCAAATGTTTCAATATTAAGCAATATACTTCCAAATCCCCATAGATCAAAGAAGAATCACAATGGAAATTCTAAAATATTTGAATTAAATGATAATAAATATATGACATCACAATGTGTGGAATGCAGCTAAAGCCAGGCTTAGAAGGAAATTTATGACTTTAAATACATACATTAGAGAAACAGAAGGTCAACTATCAGAGTGTTTATCTTGGAAAGCTGGAAAAGAACTAAATTAAACCCAAATAAAGTGATCAACACTTAGGTAAACACATGGAAGTAATATTCACTGGGTGCCAGGCAGGTGGGGAGAGTGGAGGGGATGGGTAAACTCACAGCTAATGGGTGCCGAGTGCACTCTCTGGGGGATGGGCACACTTGTAGCTCTGGCTTGCGTGGTGCAAAGCCAATATATGTAACCAAAATGTTTGTACCCCGTAATATTCTGAAATTAAAAAATTAAAAAATAAAAATAAAAAACCTCAAATAAAGTAAAAGAAAGGAAATAATAAACATAAGAGCAGACATTAATGGAATGAAGAAACAAAGAGAGTTGAGAGGATCAACAGAACGAAAAGTTGAGTCTGTACAAAAAAAACAATAAAATTGATAAATCCTTGACAAGATTAATCAAGAAGGAAAAGACACAAATAAACCAATTATCAGGAATGAAATAGGATACATCACTACAGTTCTCACAGGCAGGAAAATTCTTGACAAGGGAATCTCTCAATCTAATGATATAAAATAATAATTATAAATTTAAAAACATTTTAAATAGCACTAAAAATGGTAGAATTACTTGAAGACATTGAAAGTTTTTTTTTTTTTTTTAAGATGGGACCCTAGATATATAAATTTTAATTATACCTCATGAACCCGGGCTTGACAAAGTACTCGCTACACTTCCCACAGCATGGAGTGTCTGTTAACTTGGGATTTCAGCAGTTAGATTTGGGAAAAGATTAAAAATCCCCAAAATTATACAATATAAAAGATACAAAAGCCCAAGAAGCTTAAGAGAGCCTCTTATTTAGACCTCACCTTTAAGGTGAACGACACCTGAAAATATTTGGGAGAAGCTATAGAACCCCAAACTTCCTCAATCACCAATTAAACTATCAGTATAACCTTGTAATTTTTCATATGTATTTCTGGTGACAGCCTAAATAACATTAAATTTTTGCTGTGCTTTGCGACTAATTTTTTTTTAATTTCAAAATATTAAGGGGGTGCAAATGTTTCTGTTATATGGATACATTGCATCATGCTGAAGTCAGGGCTTTTAGTGAGCCCATCACCAGGATACTATTCATTGTACTGGATAGGTAAGTTTTTATCCCCTACCTGTCTCCCCCTCTCCTTGGTTTCCAACATCCTTTACATCTCTTCGTGCCCATGTGTACCCATCGTTTAGCTCCCACTTATTAGTGAGAACGTGGTGTTTGTTCTTCCATTCCTTCGATACTTAAGACATTAGTCTTCAGTTCCATCCAAGTTGCTGCCAAAGACATTATTTCATTCCTTTTTATGGCTGAGTAGTACTCCATGGTACATATACACCACATTTTCTTTATCCTATGTGACTACTTTTGAACAACTCTACATTTAGAATACAAAACTAAACACAATGTCTAGATTTATAACCATTTTAACAGTACTGGTCATGGATTATGTTTCAAATTTTTGTTAACCACCTCCTGACATTGTGAATAACAACCTGTAACCACACTGTTTATTAAGTGTTTACCTTGCTGGGACAGTAAAGCCCTTTAGATCAGTAACCATCCCTTGAATATTTTAAAAGCTCACCTTTTGAGTGACAAAGGCTGGACCCGGTCCCATCCAGCTCTTTTCCTTTATGGCGCAGGGGCCCTGTTCTGCGGGAAACAATGAGCGAACTCAGGGAAAATAAGTGATCGGTATGTCGAGGGCACTAGAGCATAAGAGCCTTTCTTGTCACCAATTTTTCAGTCATGTTCGTTCTAAATCCCTGACCATCCAGCCAAACCATGGCCACAGCCACGAATCCATATGTAATCACATGTCTGGCCATTTCTCCTTCCAAGCAAAGTGAACAAGCAGTCTCATTGCTTGAAGTTCCGCCCATGGGAAGACTTCCCTTCACCGCTGTTCTTTAGAGATGTCCCAGAGAGGGACAGACACACAAGGCCTACTCTATTCTAGCCCCTGCTTGCTTCTCCAGTGTCACCTGTCATCACTGCCCGCCCAAATTCCCTGCTGGAGTCCCCAAAGATACTTCTTTCCAGACTTTGCCATGCTCTTTAATAACTCTGGGCCTTCCTCTACCCATTCATTGGCTCATGTGTTCATATGTTCATTCAGTCACTAAGTATCCTTGGTGGGCAGGACAACTTGGCCTTCACAGAAAAGATGTGTTAAATAAGTCAATACATCAACAAGCAACGGCTGGCATAACAGGGAACATGCAGGACACTAGGATGGGGGATCAAATACCCAATCAATGGGGTCAGGGAAGACCTACCTGAAGAGATATTTACACTGAGATTTGAAGACTTTAAGCACCAGGCAATGAAAAGAATCAGAAGGCTCTTCTGCCCAGAAAGGCAGGATGTGTGAAATCCTGGGAGGGAGAGCCATGGCGATGAAGCTTCAAAAACCAAAAAAAAAAGTGCAGCAAGACTGGAGTGGAAAGTGCCAGAGGAGAATAGTGCAACTGAGGCTGAAGAGGTGGGGTGGGCCAGGTCCTGGAAAGCCTTGTAAGCCATCCCGAGGGGCTTCAGAAGCTGATGAAGGTTCTTAAGTGGAAGGGATTGACAGATTTGCATTTTAGGAAGATCTTTCAGATGGCAGTAGAGAAGGTACATTGGAGGAGGAGGAAGAGGAGAATGGAACAGCGAGACATCTGGAGGCTGATGTGATATTCTGGCCAAGAGACAATAGAGGCCTGGGAGACATGGATACATTTAAGAGATATTTGGTGGAGGGGATAGAAAGAATGTGATGAATGATTAGATGTGGATAGTTAGGGAAATGCAGGAACATTTCTAGGTTTCTGGTTTAGGCAACTAGGTAGAGAGTGTCACTAGCTATTGAGATGTTCACTGTTTATCCCCAGAGACTAGGAAGTATTTGTTGAATGAGAAAATGAAATGGGAGAATGAAGACAGTAGTTTGCAAGGGAGATGAGATGATGCGTTTGGTTTTGGACGTGGTAGGCTTAAAGCATCTGTGGGACATCTGGGTGGAGAAATGTCAGGGAGCCCTTGCACCTGCAGGTCTGGCTCCAGAGAGAAGCTCTGAGAAGAATCTTTGCACATGCTATTCCCTGTGTAAAGTGTGACTAACAGTGTCTCCTTTGCCTAAGGTCCCCATGAGAATCAAATGAGGGAAGAGGACAGTGGTGCTTTGAAAACAGCCACATGCTGGAGGAAAGGGTTTAAGGCTTACAACCAGCCCAACCTGGTTTTAATCTGTACTCGTCAATTTATGAGCTATGTGTCCTTGGGTATGTCACTTAGTATCTCTGAGCCTTAGATTCTCATCATAAAACAGAGTGGATATCTCCTCTCTTCTAAGGTTACCATGAAGCTTAGATTGACTAACAGTATGCAGCTCCCTTTGAATCCGGTATTGTGTAAGGACTCGAAATGGTGGCTGTCACCATTACTGTCTTGCAATGTGTTAGTAATGTCCTAATGTCCTGTCCTTTCTGATTACTTTGAGGTGTAACCCGGAGTCTTTCTTCTGCCCACTCAAAATGTCACATGTGCACCTCTGTCTCATGGGTCTGCCCACCTTTCTCCCTCACATCATAGCTCTACACTGTGTCTTCTCCCTTGTGTAACTAAACCAAAAACTGATAAAAACCCATGTGGGCTTCCTGTTGGTGTCCTCCATAGCACCAGAGAGATTCAAAGCTCAGGTTCTGAAGTCAAAAGAACGAGTTTTAATCACCCAACTCCACCGCTTGTGGGTGGGTGACCTTGGGCACATCACTCAGCCTCTCTGAAACTCAGTTCCCTTGTCTGTAAAATGAAAATGATACAGTGCCTACCTCACAGCCTTGTAGGAAGAAACAAGGATGGCTGTGGGAAAGTGGTTGACCAAACCTCCCTTTCCAATTAGATAGTAGCACCCTTACTATTTCATTCTGGTGTTTAACTTCTTGGCTATTTTTTGTTTGCTCAGCATTGTTGTTGTTGTTGTCATTGTTGTTCGAATAGCGTTATTTCAGTTCTTTGGATTAAGTATTATTCAGTGAAAAACTGCAGATTCTGGAGCTGGCTGCTGGGTTGGAATCCCAGCTCTGCCCCTTACTAGCAGAGAGCCTTGAGCAAGTTACTCAACCTCTGTGCCCCAGTTTCCTCTTCTGTAAAATAGAGATAATAATAACAGCTACCTCATAGGAACATCGCCAGGGTTAAATGAGTCGATATGATTAAAGTGCTTAGAAGAGTGTTAGCCACATGAAGTAAGTGCTGGGAAAGTTTTGCTATTATTATACCCAGCTCAAAGCCCCTCTCCTTCTCTCCCCCAAGGCAAGCTCAGACCTGTGGCTTTGTCTGCCTGCAGTTCTGGGGTTCTCTCCCATCATCCTTTCTTCTCCCTCCATCTTTCCAGAATGAGGCTAGTATTGAGGCCTGGAGGAAGAAGTAAAATACAGCTATCATCCCACTTGACCCAGCAAGGAGACATTCTCTTCTACCCAGCAGTAATGCACGGTCCATGGGCTTGATGCTAGCATGTGGTGCCTCCAATAGGCCCTCCAAGGACAGCTCCCTTCTATGCACCTCTCATAGCCATTGATGGTCCCTTAGACTCCTGGCCTGTATCTTCCTGCCCCACTCACATCATCCTGGAGCCTGCCTCAGATGCCACACTCAGTGGTGATCACTGGCTTCCAAACACACCTATCCTCAGTAGCCAACCATTAGGCCCATAGGCATGTGCAGAATCAATTTTTTGTTCCAGCAGGGACTGAAACACCAGGATGGGAAGGTGGGTCCTGCTCTTTCTCTACCCACAGCCCCCGACCCATGCAACTCACCCCAGGGTTGCTTCCCCACACCCTGGGCATTGCTGCATCAGGCTTGGTGGAGGGGCTCATTGGTTCTTAAATGAGCCAGGAGTATGTAGAACCCACATCCTGCCAACTTTACAAGAGTTTCCTCTGGGGCCTCCCTCCCTGGGCTTCAAAGAGGGAAGCAGCCCCCTCCATTCCCACAACAGGCCATGTCTGTCCTCCTCTAGGCCTCCTCTTACTGCCATTGTTGAGGGGTTGGGGCTGGTGGGGTGATGCCGACACGTTCTAAAAAGGTGTTTCCCTAGCAGCCCTATGCTGCAATTCCCTGACCCTAGAAAACAGGGTCCTTGATCCCTTTCTTAGCTGCAGGCCTGGGTTACTCATTCCCAACACCACCCTGTGCCTTATAATTATTTTTTCTAAAAAAGACAGTTTACACATTGCTTTCAGAGTTTATATGCATGAGTAAATGAATGAAAAACAGGCTTATTACAAACCAATATGATAAATATAAATATGTTTATTACTGTAAAGTCATAAATTGAGTGACAATAAAAATGCTAAATTATTATAAATATGATAAATGTGTAAAGAATATTTAAATAAAACCCTTCTCATTATTATTAAACAAATATCAGAATGAGCCGTACGAACTTGCTGCTTTTGTCAAAAGCAGTCGGATGGTGGTGATTTCATACGGAGCAGCCTGATGCTTAACTCTCTCTATGGGTCAGGCATTATTTCAAAAGCTTTACAAATACTCAGTTAATCCTCACGGTGACCTTATGAGAAAGGAATTATTATTATCAAATCGATGTTACAGCCGAAGAAACAGAGGCACGATTCTTATTTGAGCATCTCGCCGAGGTCACACAGCTGGTGAGAGCCAGCGCGTGGGCTAAGGCCGGGAAGGCTGGCTCCGAAGGGCATGCTCTTAGCCACTGTGCTGCTTTTCAGCAGCAGGGACCTGATGAGCTCTTAGCCTCCAATGCAGGGCTCTGCCATTTTTATAACAAATTCAGAGACAGATTATGAAACCAGACCCTGGAGTGCAGAGACTCTGAGCTCAGCAGCGAATGATGCCCTCAGGCAAAAGAAACACGGCCCAGTTCTCCCTGGGCAAACACACCTAAGCAGACGTGGTATCACTTCCTCTAAGAACATCATTTCTGCCCATCTGCTCCTTGTCCATTCTCCCATCAGAAGAATGGGCACACGCGGTGTGCACCCATGGCAATAGATGCAAGAGCTAATTAGCACCTGAAAAGCGTGTCAAGATTCCCTGCAAGAGGTGCTGTAATAAGGGTAAAGTGTTCTCACATAAATTCCAGTTTTGCATCCTGTGGCCCAGTCCTCTCTGGGCAGGAGGTGGTGCCCTGTCTTGTTGAGATCTGATCTCTAAATGCAACCATGTGTTTTCTTTCATCCAAATGACTGTGCTCATCTCAGGAGCAGCCTTTAATTTTCTTCTTGGAACCGGCGACCATCCTTACTTATAGCAACAAAAGGTCCCTAGGACGGTGAGGTAAGATTTGAATTAAGATACCTTGGCATATTCTACTCCACAGCAATTAACGGGCAACAGGTTTTTAGCAGCACCCACTCTCTTGAGAGCAGCTGCTCTTTGTCTTAAGAATCCCTGTCTATCATGTTATCAAGTTGTCCTGATTAAGCAGTCCCCCGTGACTGGCGCTCTGCAAGGTGGTAGCCCAAGTGGGTGTCACCGATGGGAATTCTTCCTCCAAGGGCAAAGCCTGATGGAGAAGCCGTGTGCTTATCAGCCTCCCTCCATATTGGTGACATCAAGTATGGCCAAGGCCACATGGTTTAGAGGGTTATGTAGTTGGCCCATGATCCAATTTCTTGCTTATTCTTACCTGCCTTCTAGCCACTGTTGTTTATTGGCATCTCTCCCAGGAGGAGGGAGGGAAAAGGAAAGAAGGGCCAACTCTTGCTTGTCCATTTGGCTCCTTGTCAACAACCCTGGCAAGTGTGTGATCTGATGGAACCATAGTCCAAGGTAGGGTTTGGACTCTTTCCCTCTTCCTGCCCCTTGCTAGGCATGTGAACTCCTGTTAAGGCTTCAAGTCCCGGCCTTCCCTTTGGCCCCCAGGCAGTGAGAAGTTAGTCACTCCCTCCCTGGCTCCCAGAGCCCCTCTCCAGGACTTGAGAGTGCTCGTCACATTGCGCAGTAATTACCGGGCCCTTGTCTGTCCACCACTGGACAGGAGCTCCTGGGGTGGGGCTGTGTTCTTCTATCTGCCCAAGTCCCCGAGGTCTGGGCCCAGCGCGTGGCACGTGACTGGGGTGTGAGAAACGCGTGTCAAATGAACAAATAAAGACAAGTAGCCCTTCTTTGCCGTTTCCTCAGAAAATGAAGAGTTAAAGCTTTGAGGGATTTTTTTTTTATTTGTTTGTTGTTTTTAAGAAAACAACATTCCAGGACTTCTGGAGATGGAAAAGCCTTTTTAACAAATTGATCCATCTCATTTATTCAGTGACTGTTTGTTGACTCTCTGTGATGTACTAGGTGTTACCTTAGGTGTGGGGGGAACAAAACAGACAAACCCCTGCCCTTGGGATGCTGACCCTCTAGTGAAGGCGTCTTTCTCAGGTCCCAACTGTCCTCCGTAATCTCCTACCTTACATTTACCTGTCTAGCCCTTTTCCCTGAAGACAACAAACCTTCTAAGTAGTTTCCACCAACTAAGCAGAAATATCTAGGGTATGACTCTGAAATAAATACTTATGTAAAACAGCAAGCTCTTGTTTTTGCCCCTGTAGTGTCCCCCCAAATCCATACTGTTAAGTAAGAAGCTTTTTAGGGGACCAGGTGTGAGAGGGGGACAGCCACCTCAGAGTGCAGGAGCAGAGGACAGTGAGACCTTCCCCAAGCTCTGATCTCCTCATTAGACTCAAAACAGAATATAATTTTGGCCAAAGACAGCTTGGGCCACCCAAGGAAAGATTTCAGGGTTTCCTGATGCCCAGGCACTTTCCCCTGTGGGATCCAGAACCCAATTTAAAGACAGGGTGCTGCCTCCATCCTGCGTCCCCAGGGCTCAGGCTGCCAGGGCCTGGACACCTCCATCTGTGCTCCCCAGTGTGTGGGGACAAGGACCTTCCTCACTGCTGGTCTCCAAGAGGCCACTCACAGCTCAGTCTAGGGGTGAGGTTGAGCTGAAAGAAGAATCAGAGTTTCCCAAAAGTCAAACCCAGACCTTCTTGGAGACCACCCTGCGATCCTAGGATGTATGCACACAGAACGGGGAGGGAGGGCTGTGTGTATGGTCTGGGGAGAACTCACAGCAGACCCAGCAGTATTGGGAGAGGAAGGAAATAGACAAGATGAGGAAATAGGAATGGGAACTGTGTTTTATCAGTCAGGGTTCTCCAGAGAAACAGAACCAACAGAGTGTGTATGTGCATATAGACATCAAGAGATTTCTTTTAAGGAATTGGCTCACGTGATTGTGGGGACCGACGAGTCTGAAATCTGTATGGCAGGCTGGCAGGCTGGCAACTCTGGTAAAATTTCTATATTACAATCTCGAGGCAAAATTCCTTCTTTTCCGGGAAATCTCGGTCTTAGCTCTTAGCCCTTCAACTAGTTGAATGAGGGTATCCGGGTTATTGAGGGCAATCTCCTCTACTTAAAGCCAACCGACTGTCATTGTTAATCACATCTGCGAAATACCTGCACAGCAGTATCTAGACTAGTGTTTGACCAAACAAGTGGGCACTGTAGCCCACCCATGTTAACACATAGATTTAACTGCCTCATGTGTGAAAATTAAGTGTAGGCCTGCGGGTGTTAACAGGGTGAAGAGGTGTCTTGGGGTGATGACCGCAAGGAAACTGAGACTTGGAGATAGGGACCCACAAGACGGGGGTGAGGCATCAGAAAAGGCTAACTATAAGCTCTCCCCTCTGCAGATCAGCCGAAGGTGAAAATCGTTCCAGTTTTTATTCATTTTCTTGTACCCAGGTGATCAGAGAAGCTCCTCTTAGGCTGCTGTCTTGCCTCTAGCTCCGTGGTGTCTGAGCCCGGCATGCGGGGCCTGGTGGTGAACAGGGAGGCAGAACAGGAGACTAAACTGCCTTCGGTTCTGCCTGACTCAGGTCTTTAAGGGAAAGATCACTGAGTTTATCTAAAGTGCTGTGAATTCCCACAGCCTTAGGCAGACACATATTCCAGTGTAAGCACAAAAACAAATTCTAAAGCCAAGTAAATGACTGGTGATGAGCTGCAGGTGTGTATTATCACGACCACTGCTTTTCCCTGAGAATTCTCTCTGCAAAGGGAGGAGAATCTGCCCCACAAATAGAAGGTTCAGCCAACTTTTGGGCGACTGTTTTTAGTGCTTGGTACAAAAATGGTGACTGGCAGATATGTGGATGTACACAGTCCAGGCACAGACACTGCCCATGACTTAAAGGAAAGACACGCTCTGTGGATGACACTTGCCTTTACGGTGCTTGCCATTCGGCGAATCAGCTTTTAAGCAACCAGAGCCATGATTATATAAAGGAAGATCTTCAAGTGGACAGGAAGGCAGTAGTTTTTGATGAGGTGAAGTGATGACTGAGGTAGATTGGACTTTCCTGGCATCTAGGTGGAAAAAGAACAGGTGCGCACCTTTTCCAAAAATGACAACCTTACAAGTCCATCAAGGATGTCCTTGTGCAGCATCAGTGAAGCCTGCAGAGGCTGGGAGGCCTGCAGATAAAAGCACTGGAGGGCAGAGCTCCTCACGGCCTGGTTTCTGAGCAATTGGTGGGAACAACTGCTAAGGAACGTTTCCGCATCTGCCCAACTATATTTGCCCATGAAAATTACGTACTTCCATGACTTCTGTCTCAGTACAGTATTTGCTGCTATTGACCAACCAAGGGGTTGTATGCACATATAGGCTACCTTGGAGTGTCTCTGTCCTTGTCTCTGTGTCTGTCTGTCTCTCTCCAAATGACATGTGATTACCTGCTTCCTCCCAGACACTTAGAAGCATGTGTGTGCACACACATGCAGGGAGCACCTGTGAGTGAGTGTGCATACACATTTACATTTACCCCTCTTTAATCAGAGCAGGCAGGACTCTTGCAAAGTCTGTCTTAGTGAGTGTAGGGCTTTCTATAAAGGGGAGGGGCAGGTGGAAGCCTTGAAGGCTCACTGGGGCAAGGGAGGGGCATCCCTGCAGACAGCAGCCTGGGCCCCTGAAAAGCCCCACCAGGAGACAGAATACATGCCGTGTAGTCACATGCAAGATTACTTAAAATAACACGGAGCTAAAACTCTGCGCCCATGCATCTGGGCAGCTCGTCGAGGTCTCTGACACACTGCTGGGTGCAGGAAGGGGCGTTTCTGCCACTCCGTGTAGTTGAAGTGCAGATGTTCCGGGCAGCCTTGGAGTCAAGCTGACACGCATCCCACAGCATGACAAGTGTGGCGCGAGGTTCTCAGGAAGGGCTGAGTGTGTGCATTAGGTCACTAAGCTCTGTTACCATTTAACCAGCCTCAGCCTGTGTCGTGGTGACACACATCTGCTGACTGGACGCATCAGTGCATTGCGCTGTAGGCTGACTGGTGGGCCATGCTTGAAAGACTCCTGGCATGTGCCCCCACCTGCATTTTTCACCCTTGACTGAAAGCATATGCTCTGCACAATCAGGACAGTGTTAGCATGTGGGTCTGAAGCGGCTTTCTACACATCTGGCTGAGGCTGACTGAATCACTTCCCCCGAGAGGGTGGCTTCCAGCTCTGTGACATCTGGCCAGTGGCAGGAAGTGTCTGGATTCATCCTAGAGTGAATTTTATCTCCACATGCTTTTCCAATTTCATCAGGGCCTCCATGCTACATTCCAAATGACATGTCCACATTTGCCATGGACAAGAATGACAGATGGAGAAAAATCATCATTGACCCTTGAAAGTTGGTCACGTTTTATGAGGTAAGAGCTTGGGCACAAAAGATATAGGATAGAAAGCAGAGATGGCTTGAAATATATTAATTACACATGATTTAGCTTTTGGAAATAAAAGCACCCTTCCCCAGCTACTAGTTTATCAAAGCAATGAAAACAGCATTTAAAATTTTTCTTTTTCTTTTTTTATTGAGATATAACTTAGAGTAAACAGCACAAATCTCAAGTGTACACCTTGATAAAGATTGAATTTTCGCACATGCATACACCCGCAGAGCCACCACCCAGCCCGAGGTTTAGAACATTCCCCACTCTCCGGAAGGTACCTCGTTCTTCTCCCTGTGGATAGCCCACCTACAAAGTTTCCCACTGTTCTGGTCTCTGTCACCATAGAGTGGTGAAAAGGGCATTTTTATTTTGGGGTCTTACTGGTTTAACAAATATCTCACCATACATAAACAAACAGAAATTTTGTAATTTGCCATGAACTTGCATGGAGGACCCAAAGTCAAGTTGCAGATGAAAAGATTTCGTAACACCTGTATGCTGTAGCTTGTAGGGGTCTTCTCTTCCTATGTCCAATATTTCACAATTGAGGAAGAACGTATACCTGGAGGAAAGCTCTTTGTCTTCAGCTGTGGGGGAGAATTCTGGATTCGTTCTTATTTCTGAAGCCTATTTGTATCTTGCAGCCCAGTTCATGCATTTGCAAGTGTGCAGCCAGCCCCATGCCTTCAGCTTCTCCCGTCTCTGAAGGACACCCAGGCCCTGGGCCAAGAACCCCGGCTCTCACCCTTGCTCTGCCTCTCCCCGGGTCTTACACCCATCCAGGAATGAGGCCCTCGTTGCAGCTTGCTCCTCTCCAGAAAAAAAAAACAAAAAACGCTTAGTCAGACCCAAAGCTAGTTGCTGCAGGCCCACTCAGTCCTCAGGAAATACCAAGAGAAAAGGCCACAGGAGAGAGGATTAAACCCTTCTAAGTATTTGGATACCCTGTATCTAAATTCAGCAGCTGTTGTCGTTAGACTGAGTGGGCACAGTTCCCCTCTTTGCCCAACCAGTTTCTCTCAGAAACAACCACTGCTGCAAGGACTTGACCTGAGGCACACTAATCTCAGCAACAGGACACACCTTCTCTGGAGGATTAGTTTTTGTTTTTTGTTTTTTTTTTTTAAGACAGAGCCTTGCTCAGTTGCCCTGAGTAGAGTGCAGTGGCGTCAGCCTAGCTCACAGCAACGTCAAACTCCTGGGCTCAAGTGATCCTCCTGCCTCAGCCTCCCAAGTAGCTGGGTCTACAGGTGTGCACCACCACACCAGGCTAATTTTTCTATTCTTAGTAGAAATGGCGTCTTGCTTTTGCTCAGGCTGCTCTCGAACTCCTGAGCTCAAGCAATCCTCCCACCTCAGCCTCCCAGAGTGCTGGGATTACAGGCATGAGCCACCTTGCCTGGCCAGGATTAGATTCTTTGCCACTGTACTTTCATTTTCAGATGTGAAGGCAACCACTGGGAAGGATTTTTGGTTCAGTCTTTGAGGGTAGGAGTGGGGGCACTACCCATAGGAAGGAGGTGGTGCTAATAGATCTGGAAAAGGAGTTGGGACCCAGGGCTGCTTCTGCCCATGGATGGCACTGACCCTCAGTGGGACCTTGGACAGGCCACAGTTTCTCTGCCCCCAGTTCTCTGTGAAATGTAATGCTTAGATGAGACCAGGACTTTGCATAAAAGGACTAAATGCAGAGCTGTTTGGCCTAGAGTGGGGAATATGGCTTTTTATACTTCCAGTGTGGGTTTAGCACTTCCAGGAGGTCTTGGGCAAGGTGGGACTCCATAGGTAACTTTGAAAATTCCTGGAAATAGGAGGGAGAGAAGATGCTTTTCCATGTGTGAGAAGGGTAGACTTTTCCCTCTTAGTGGTCAAGGTCACTGTCCACATATGCCGACTGCCAGCAGAATGACTTTCCACAGACTCATAGTGTTTTGCAGGCTGGGCTTTTGGTAGGACTAGAACACATCCCTGAGAGAGAACACTGTATCCTGGGGCCCTCGCTCTCAGACACTTGAAGACACTGCAGTCTGCCTGATGGGCTCTAGTCTCTGAGCAGAAGCTGTCTTGTGCAAAAATCAGCTGACACAGAGCTTTCTCAGAACTTTAAAGGCAGTATGAAGAATTACTCCATTTGGATTTTTTATTGGGTTGGTCTCATCCATATTGAGATGAACACCTCGTATTGCAAAGAATTGAATTCGTCTTATAAAATGTGCTATCTACAGCTTCTAGAATGATTAGTCATATATATATATGTGTGTGCTGTAATGCGAATGCTCTACAGCATGGGGGATTCTGATGTTCACATCCACTTCTGCCCCACTGAGGCCCTCAGCCATATGTGAAAGTCTCTTTCATGTGTTTGAATGTTCTTCTGTCATTGTCTTGGATTTATATCATCCCCAAGTCCTCTTCCGGCCCTCTGCTATGCCGCATTCCACATGGGTTGTATAGGAAAGTCCCCCTCCTTGTTGTTCATTTCTTTCATATCAGTAGCCATGGGCTCTCTCTATCCACAGTTGCTCAGAGTTTACCCTCTAGGCACATCTTCATCAACAATTCATACAGCTCTGGGTAGACCTGTTCCTGCTGGCTACTGCACAGACCTGTGCATATGCCGTGGGTTCTAGCATACACAATGCAAAATGCCCATGCATGGCTCTATCAGTGCTTTGTGCTATGCACTTATGGGTACAAAGTCTTTTTAACATGCACTCCTTGCCTATAAACACTCTGTATCTCTTGATCACCACCGCGACCATGGGGA
Organism: Indri indri; assembly: GCA_004363605.1. Classification (NCBI taxonomy): domain Eukaryota; kingdom Metazoa; phylum Chordata; class Mammalia; order Primates; family Indriidae; genus Indri; species Indri indri. The sequence continues at coordinate 78,984 of RJWJ010002123.1, forward strand.
AGTTTTATAGCATGTGGTTTTTTGGTGAAGGGTACTATTTCCAGGCTAAGAACACTTGAAAATGTCCCCCCCACTGTGCAGATATCATCAACTTTACCAAGCTTCCTGTGGCAAGTATTCCCAGGAATTTGCTGCTTAACTGTTTCATGACCACTCTCTGTGGGCTGCAGTACCGTTTAAGATCATTTGGAATTGGTTTGTCTAGGCCATCTTCATTCACTTTCATCCTCGGTAGTGTGGGCAGTGACTTACACATAGAATGGATATTCAGTGGATAAATGAATGAGTTTGGCATCTTTTAACTTTAAAGTAAGACTTCATTTTAGACATACTAATCTTTAAGAAAATAAGCTTCGGTAAAAAAATATAGCTGCATCTGAAGTGAGGTTTCTTTATTGTAGAAAAAAGTCACCATGCTCTTTAACAATGAGGGTGTTGGTGGGAAGATCACTGGAATGAAGACTTTTTTGTCCCTCCTCAGAGAGTCTTCAAATCATTTTTTAATGATGTGGGTTATCTATATATAATGCCACCCTCTGTGACATTTCTCTTCCCGTTTCCACCTCATCCCCAATTCTGAGTGTGGACTTGTACCTGTTTACCCAAGACCCGCCCTCCAGGACTTGATCCCCCGGACTCCTTTCATGAAAGCGTCTCCTTGGCTTTCGTGGAGCTCGGCCCTGCACCCCAGCTCACAAGTCTTTGCCCTGCCCCCTTACTATGCTATGAGTAAAGTCCTGGAGAACAGGCCAGGGTGTCCCCCCAGAGTTTTGCATACAGTGGGCAGTCGGGGAACAAGCAGGAATGAGTGGTTTCAATGGGACCCTTTCATTCTGCCTTTTGGTAGAAGTGATTCAGATGAGCTATTGGGAACACCCATTTCCATTGTTTTTACACCCTTCTGAAAAGTAAGGTGTGGAAGGTAATCTGCATATTCATTTGTCAATCTTTGGGTATACACATCATAAAACTTATTTTTCCATGTTCATAGTTGGACTATTTGTAATAGCCCTAAACTGGAAACCATCCAAATGCCCATCACTGATTGAATAGATAATAAATAAATTTTGGGATTTCACACAATAGACTACTGCGGGGAATTACAATGAGCAATTGACAAGTATGTGCAACAATTTGGATGCATCTCATAAACACAATATTGAGTAAAAGAAGCCAGACACAAAATAGTATGACACTACTTATTCCATTAAAGTACAAAATCAGGTAGAACTAATCTTTGCTGTTAGAGATCAAGATAGTGGCTGTCCTTGGAAGGGTGATGACTGGAAGGAGGTCTGAGGGGAGGTTCCAGGGCATGATAGAGACTGTTTTCTTGATTTGGGTGCTGGTTATAGGATTTATTGAGTGTTACACTATGATACAAGTACCTCACTCTAAGAAGATCTCTGCCATATGCACTGTCTCTGGAGAGATCTTGACCTGGATCTTTCTTTCCAGATAGGCGTCTAGAATCAAAAGGTGTCAGGAACCAAACTCTGCCAGAATGACAGTGTATCCATATATAAATTATCTATTGCTGTGTAACAAATTACCCCAAAACATAGTGGGTTAAAATAGCAAATATTTATTATCTCATAGCTTCTGTTGGTCAGAATTTCAGAGTGACGTAGCTGCGTAGCTGTGGCTTAGGATTGCTCACGAGGTTGCAGTCGAGACGTTGGCAGGGTCTGAAGTCATCTGAAGGCTTAGCAAGGCCTATAGGATCCCCTTCCAATAGGACCCATTCGCATGGCTGTTGGCAGGAGGCCTCAGGTGCTCACCACGTGGGTCTCTCCACAGGGCTGCTTGAGTGTCCTCCCAGCATGGCAACTGGCTTCCCCCAGGGCCAGTGAGAAGGAGCCCAGGGAAGAAGTCATCTCTCATGACATAGTCTCAGAAGTCACACATCGTCTTTACTACCATATTTTACTCATTAGAAACAAGCCGCTAAGTCGAGCCCATACTCAAGGAAAGGGGAATTCACCTCCTAAAGGGAGAAGTATCAAAGAATTGGACATATTTTTAAAACCACCAAAGTCCACTCTCAGACCACAAATTATTTACATTCTTCCCACGTGTAAAAGACACTCACCAAGGCCACTCAGTCTTCCGAGGCTACCAAAAGTCTCATCCCATTCGAGCATCAGCTCCAAGTCCAGAATCCTGTCATCCAAGTCAAGACCAGGTACAGTCGACGCTCCTCAGCTATGATTCCTTGAGCTACAGGTACAGCTATCTGCACCCCCCTCCATACACAGCCAACATATAATGGATAACCACTGTAGATGCTCAGAACGGGGTAAAAGGGAAGGCACGCAGAAGTTCTTGGTCAGTGGCAGTTCTGAAAGCCAGCTGGGCAAACACTGGAAGTTCCTTGGTTAGGATTCAGCCCTATGTCTGCTCAGGAGAGGTTTTCCTGAGGCCCCACCCTCTGGTGTTCCTTCCTTTTCCAAGAAAGGTAAGCTGTGTCTGCAGCCGCATAGTTCTCAGCTTGCTTCTCACCACTGGAATTCTGGGAGTCCAAAGACCTCTTTTCTTTGTACACTGTCTCTGTACCTTTCAGTCCGAGTGTGATTTTTAAGCCAAAGGCAGCGGAGGCGATGCCCTGGCTCCTGCGGCTGAGACGAGGAGCCTCCCTCCGAGGCAGAGGCCGCTGAAGTGAACGTGCCACTATTTCAAAATGCTCTCTCAGCTTGTCACTAACACGCTCACAAAGATATGGAGAAAGATTTTTTAAAATTCACGATGTTGAAAACAAAGGCCAAAAAGAAAAGGACAAAATCTTGGAAGAACAGATATTAGACATAAGCAGACAGAGAAGAAATTTTGTAACCTTACTTTAGTTTTCACCTCATGAAATGATCTGGCTTCACTTCTCTAATAGAAAAAAGGGAAAGAAGATATTTGCACCTTCTTTATCATCACCAGAAAACCAAGGGGCTGTCCCTCCACCTGATGGGCACTGTGCCTTAGGGCTCTTCTGCCTCCCTGCCCCCAGCCCCCACACACGTGCCACCAGAGTAACCGTCTCCACACACCTATGCAGAGAAGGGCGACCCCGGCAGTAAGGGGCAGACACAGAATGACACACGCGGTGTGTGTAGAGATGTGATCTCCACAAGTGACGCAGTAGAGACAAAAGAACCCCGGTAGCAGTGCATGCTGGGAATTGTAGTTTTTGTGCTCTACAGTAATTCAGAATTTAAAAGAAAATTAAGAGCCCAAGAACAGGGAAATTATGATGAGCCCTAAAACCAGCTAAAATAGAGAAACTTAAAATAAAATTAAAGAGTCTACATCTTGAAAAGTAACAATCTGGATCTAAAACCCCACACTGACTTTGTAAATGAAAGAGACAGAAGAGAGGAAATTTTAAAATACCAGTTAGCTATTGACCCTGACAATGAAAACAAGTGTGGGTAAAAGAAGACTTTAGGAAGACTTTAGCAACTTATAAAATTAGAACCAGGATATACATTCCAAGACACTAGACTTCAGCCTGAGGAATTATTATAATAAAGCTAGAAAAACCAAGACAATGTTAAAGAAGAAGCATAGTAAGGTATACCGGGGGTTCTCTAACAATTGTGCATGAGTCACCTGGAAGGCTTTTTAAAACAGATTCCCGAGCCTCACCCCCAGGGGTCTGGGCTGAGACTTGACAACTTGCATCTCTAACAAGTTCCCAGGTGATGCTATAAGTCTGAGGACCACACTGCAAAAACCGCTGAGGTACACTATTCCCCACTAGAACATGTATTATAAAATTACAGTAATTGATGAAAGGATATGCAAAGTGTAGTATATCCATACAACGTAAACTGTAAAAAGAAACAAAATACTGATTCATCCTACAACATTGATGAACCTTGAAAACGTTATGCTAAGTGAAATAAGCCAGACATAAAAAGCCACATATTGTATGATTTCATTTATATGAAATATCCAGAACAGGTGAATCCATAGAGACAGAAAGCAGACTAGGGGTTTTCAAGACTAGGGGTAAGGAGGAAAGAAGAGTGATGCTAACAGTATGGGGTTTCTTTGGGTCAAGGATGAAAATGTTTTGGAATTAGACAGTGGTGATGGTTGCGCAACCTTGCGAATATGCTAAATCCTGGAGAACATTTAGGAGATTAAAAACAAACAAACAAAAAACCTACTCCATTCTACACTTCAAAATGGAGAATTTTGTGGTGTATGAATTAGATTTCAGTTAAAAAAATGTAGCCATAAAGAGTACCAGAAAAAATATAAGGTGTGCCGGGCGCGGTGGCTCACACCTGCAATCCCAGCACCCTGGGAGGCCGAGGCGGGTGGATCGTTCAAGGTCAGGAGTTCGAGACCAGCCTGAGCAAGAGCGAGACCCCGTCTCTATTAAAAAATAGAAAGAAATGATCTGGACAACTAAAAATATATATATGTATATATAGAACAAATTAGCCGGGCATGGTGGCGTGTGCCTGTAGTCCCAGCTACCCAGGAAGCTGAGGCAGAAGGATTGCTCGAGCCCAGGAGTTTGAGGTTGCTGTGAGCTAGGCTGACGCCACGGCACTCACCCTAGCCAGGGCAATAAAGCGAGACTCTGTCTCAAAAAATATATATATATATGTATATATATAAGGTGGCTCCCTATATATTCTTGGGGTAACTTAAGATTGAAACTAAAAAGGAAAAGAGTATATATTTGACTCCATGCATTGAAAACAACTTAAAGGTCGGGCGTCGTGGCTCACGCCTGTAATCCTAGCACTCTGGGAAGCTGAGGTGGGAGGATTACTTGAGCTCAGGAGTTTGAGACCAGCCTGAGCAAGAGTGAGTCCCCGTCTCTACTAAAAAAATAGAAAGAAATTAGCTGGACAACTAAAAAAAAATATATATATATATATGTATATATAAAATTAGCCGGGCACGGTGGTGCGTGCCTGTAGTCCCAGCTACTCGGGAGGCTGAGGCAGTAGGATCGCTTGAGCCCAGGAGTTTGAGGTTGCTGTGAGCTAGGCTGACGCCACGGCACTCTAGTATGGGCAACAGAGTGAGACTCTGTCTCAAAATAAATAAATAAATAAAACAACTTAAAACAAAATCGACAGGTAAATAGTAAACAAAACAATATTTGCAACCAATACGGCAACATCAATAACCTTATTCTTTCAGCATTTACAAATAAGTACAGAAGAAAAAGACTAACCCTTCCACAGAAAAGTGGACTAATGTTACAAACAGGTAGTTCTTAAAAGCTGAAATATATATGGCTGGAAAATATATTTGAAATATCCAATCTAATTAGCTAACAAAAATATAAGTTGAACTAAGATGCTTTTTTGCCTAGCAAATTGGCAAAAAAAACCAAAAATCTTTCGTGGGTGAGAGGTTCAAGGGTCTGGACTTCCAGGAAGACAATCTGGCAACATGTGTCCCGAACCTTTGAAGCACACACAGCCTTTGACTCTGAAACATTACTCATATGACCTTGCACCGAGGAAACAGCTAAAGGTGGGTCCCAGCAGTCATTCCCCAGGTGGCTGATTGTCAACTCTGTTTAAGATTCCAAAAATCAAGGAGTTAGGGTTGTATTAAACAATAAGAGTTGTGTTAAAAGCTGATCCATCTATCAAAGGAATTGCTATTTAGCCATTAAAACGATGTTGTACATTAATATTTACTGCCATGGGAAAGATGTTCATGATATATTTTTAAGTGGAAATACAGGTTAGAAAATAGTATCATATATACAATGTGAGCCAACTTTTGTTTTAAGAGTCATATATGTGATGTACAAGATCCAGAAAGCAGTACACTCAGGCATTACAGAGGGTGAGGAGACTAGGGTGAGTTTTTCTTCTTTTTAAGCTGTTTTTCCTGAAAGTACTACATAGTGCTTTTATAATATAGAAACGAGTACTTTTCACATGTAACATAAAATTGAGGCGGGTACTGCATTTTCTGAGCTGACACTGTGATGTACAGAAAATGGAAACCAAGAGCAATGCTGTAAACCACACAATAAAATAGAGACGGCCTCGGAAGTCCCACTCTCTGCTGTATTCCTGCCATAACAGCATGTGGTTCTGCCAGCGGAAGGTGCTCTCCTCCTGAGGAACTTTGTCAACTTCAAGGAAAAGATACTTCTTGAAGAGTATCATGTGGCCTCAGAGAAATTTTTGTTTCCCTAAATATCTTTTTTTTTTTTTTTTGGGACAAGAGTCTCACTCTGTTGCCCCTGGTAGAATATAGTGGCATCATCACAGGTCACTGCAACCTCCAACTCCTGCCTCAGCCTCCCAAGTAGCTGGGACTACAGGTGTGTGCCACCATGCCTGGCTAATTTCTTCTATCTTTAGTAGAGAATGGGGTCTCATTCTTGCTTAGGCTGGTCTCGAACTCCTGACCTCAAGTGATCCTCCTGCCTCAGCCTCCCAGAGTGCTAGGATTATAGGCATGAGCCATTGCACCTGGCCTGTTTCCCTAAATATCTTATCTTGAATAGAATTCAGAGACCCAAAATCACTGAGCAAAGGAACAGGTAACAATATCAAATTTGAGCAGCATTTCATGTATGTCAACTCATTTAATCCTCACCACAACCCTATAAGCAAGGTACTGGAGTTATCCCCATCTTAGAATGAGAAACTGATGCAGAAAGAGAAACTTGCCCAAGCGAACAAGATTCAAATCTAAGTGTCTTGGCTGTAGAGTCTTTTTAGACTTTTTAGAGTCTTTAACAACAGCTCTATATTTCTGGGTTCAAACAAACATGTTGCATTGTCATCTAGGCAAGCCCCTTTGCCTTCTCAAGGGCTACGATTACTCTTCCTGAGATGGTCAGAGTAGCACCAGATAAATGTCCTGCACCCTGGAGATGTGTGGTTCCTTGAATCCCTGTCCCCCAATCTCATTGCCTCATGGGTTCACATCCAAAGAGCAAGATAGGGTTGGGCATCCACAGAGCTTTTGGGGTGATGGACACTCACTGTATCCTGGGGGTGGAGGCCTGGGGGGTTGTCAGAATTTCCTGATCAAGTCCCCAGTCTCTCCCACTAGCTGCTACCTGCTGGGCACATCAAGAGCTGGAACCTGTTAGAAATCCCAAGCCAGTCTTGAATTTTCAGTTTTGTCTGAATTTTCAGAACGTGAATTCATTCAGTGACGAACGGGGCAGGGAGCACGGAAGCAGTCCACCTGGGGTGCAGGGAGTAAGAGGCTGCATTATCTGTAGAGAACCTCAGAACAGTAATAGAACTAAAAGTCTATCTGTTTCTTATTGTCTCCATGCACCAGCAATTCTGAACAATGTCAGTGATGAAAGACTCCAACATAGTGGATTGGACCACTTCTGCCGACATCCTCCCCCTGTGTCATTATACCAAGGCTTTCAATTCTAGCTTTTCTTATGTTCTACCATTTTATTTTTGAGTCTGACTATCAACCCCCAATACCCTCACTCTTCACTGGGGTTCTGGGTACCCCAAGTGATGAGCGAAGAGGACAAGAGTCTTTATTTGGGAGGGAGAAAGAGGAGTGGTCTTTAAAGCCTGTGTCTGCCCTCTTTTCTCCCCATGAAGGTGTCTGGGAAAGAGGAGCTGGGAAACCAGGCACTGGGCCTAACACCAGCTTTTCCCCTGAGGGCAGACGTTGTCCCCAAACTTGGAGTCAGGCTCATGCTGGGAAAGGGAGTGTCTTTGAGGCCCAGCCCTGATGTCCCAGCTTCTCTAAGACTTTCCCTGTGCCCCAAGGCAAAGTTAGTCACTTCCTTCTCCTGCTCCCACAGCACGTTGTACATACACCCCTTTGTTAGAGCACATTGAGCGCTCTTAGATCACCCCACTCCGGGAGCTCCCTGAGGGCAGGAACTTACTTGTTCATCTTTGTTCCCTGGTTCTGACATAGTGACTGACACAGACCAGAAGCTCAAAAAACGATCAGTTGAACGGAAAATGCAATCACACACTGTCCTCATCTTTCTGCACAAAACTGTGTCTGCTATCAGCCCATGCAAATATAGTCCAGAGTGAGGCATCATTCATTCATTCATTTATTCCACATACACTTGTTGCTTCGTATGTAACCATCGTTATGGTTATTTTTTGTTTTTCACTGTTATTGATAGAAGTAATTTGATTTGTTAAAGATATTAAATCACAAAGGAATAGCAACTCAATAAAAAATGGGGAAGTTTCTGGAAAGAAACTCAGACATACCATATGGGAAGTCGATGATATTAACTCACTCTGTGGGGACTATGGAGACCTGCAGAAGGAATGGAAGAGGAAATGAAGTTTGGGTCATCCTTGCCCAGAGGCAAAATCTGATGGGAACTGTGACCCCGCGATAAGGACTTTGTTGAGGGCTCAGCACAGTAAGGGAATTACTAATAACGGGTGGGGATGAGCTGGGAGGAAAATGTGACAGGACTCGTTCAGCCTTGTCCAGGACACACCCAGTTTAGTCAACGACTTCTGAACCCTAGAACTATTAAAGGAACACAGTGGAGGTTGTACTTGGGACAAGTGGCAGGTAGTTGGCAGAGAGGCTTAAAAATGAAAATGTCAGCCTGCTCTTGCACAGAAATGCAACGCAGTCCTCCCTGCTGGGAGAGAAACGCAAGGATGGCCTTGAACAGGAGAGCTGTCCCAGAGAGCAGCTGATGGCTGCGCTTAAAGAATGAGCAACTGACCGGATCTTCCTTCCCTTTAAACAGAAGAACTTGTACAATGGCTTCAACAAGAGCCATATCGGCAGTAATCACCATGAAAAGCTTTTTGCCAAGATGAAATTCAGCCTTCATAGGCATGTGCTGTGGCATTTAAATATGTATATTCTAGGTACATGAAGAAAAATGTAAAGGCATGTAAAATAAATAAATAAAACCCAATTAACAATAGCATCTGGGGAGGTGCCACTTGGGGAAAAGAGAGTGGAATGTAGGGGAAATCCTTGGAAAGCACACAGCCAACAGCTTCCACAGCCGTCCAGAGCCCGAGTTTTGACCTGTCCTAAGATTCTCCCATGGTCTCTTGGGCAATATTAGCACAGGCAGGTTTGCAAACCAATGGCCTGTGGGCCAAATCCAGCACACAGCTGTGTTTCATTTGGCTTGAACAGTGAATTCACTTTTTAAAATATTTTTTATTGATATATGATAGTTGAACATATTTTGGGGATACATGTCGTGAATTTATTTTTTGAAAGTTGAAAATCTTTAGATAGGTTATATGCTTTCTAGTTTGCTACAGTCCTCACTGCTCCCAATTGTCTTACACCAACTCATCCACATGACCTGCCAGGCCTCTGTGGGCATCTAGGTCTGTGATCCCCTCTTTTCCCAAGGCTCTGGTTCTCAAACTTGGCTGCCCACTGGAATCACCCAAAGGAGCTTTAGGAAATACCCATGGATGGGTCCCACCCCCAGAGATTCTGATTTAATTCACCAGGGGTGCGGCCTGGGCCATGGGAGTTATAAAAGCTCCTCAGGTGATTCTGATGTACATTAAAATGTGAGGACCACTGCCCTTGAGAAAGCAAACTGCCTGAAGATCATGACCCCAGGGTGTGTTCCACCAGGCATTGCTGGGCTCCCAATTGGCTGCTTACCTTTACCTGCTGCTGGGCCACAAGGCTGATGGAAGGACCACCTACTTCCCCCAAACCCTCACATTCAACCTACTCTGATGGGCTCCAGGCCAAATCCCCCAAACCATCCCTGATGATTTGGGAGATCATGATCCCTCTTGAAATGATGGGTTAGGGCCATTTTCTAGAGCTTTTAGTAGTTGACAGGTGATTTGGCCTCAGGCACAGAGTCATTCAACTTGTATTAAGCATGAGACACTTTTTCATTTGATTCATCTTATATTTATAACATCATGAAAAAGGTATTACTCTCCCATTTTACAGATTGGAAATTGGTAATAGCTACCTCTAGGGCCATGAAAACCCCATTGTACACTTTATGGGTCAGGCTACAGTTGAATTCAATGCAGTGCCTGTCACACAGTCTGTGGGGCGCTGTGCTCCAGAACAGCCCTGACGATTGTTTACAGCCAGCATCTACTCTGCCCGGTCAGTGCCTGTGCCACATTGGCTGGTAAATATGTGAATTTAGAGTCAATGGACTTGTATTAGGCACCAGACACTTTCTCGTATCATGCCTGTTGCAACAAAAGTGATTAAGATGTGGCCCCAGTACTTGAAGGCTTGAGCCTCAGGGGAAAATAGATACTGAAAACCCAGCAATAGGATATAATGCAGGATAGAAGGAGATGGACACTGAGTGTTGTGAGAATATCAAGGGGGAAGTCTCTATTGCTACCTCTGCAACACTGAGGAAGTCTCCACCGAGCAAGAGATATTTAAACCTGTGTCTTCAAGGACGAGTAGGAGTTTCCCAGGCAGAGAAGCGGGTCGTTGAGTGAAGGTGCTTGCTGCGCAAAGGCATGGAGTTGCACCACTGCGCGGCATGTCAGGGAAACTTGGCTTTGAGTCAGGAAAAGAATTACAGATCCTCTTGAAGTTTAGTTTATCCTGCTTATCTATAAACCAAATGGTTCTGAATGGCCTTAATTATTTTTTCAGGATTTGGACCTTCAGATCAGTTACAGATGAGTTTCCTGGCTGCAAAGACAGAGCTCACTGCTGTGGCAACATCCCTCGTTTGTTACCTGGCACCTTTCCCTTTTCAAATAGCATTCTAGAAATATGAAAGTGACCCTTATCTCTAGGAGAAAGTAACCTCTTTTTCCCTCTCACTATATACAGCCATGAGCACAATGGCATTGCTAATTACCTTACATTGGCTGATTCCAACGGCAGCAATATTTTTTTTAAAAAATCACAGGAAGAGATAAAAATCATGGAAAAGGAACACATTAGGTAACACTAATACACTAATACTTTGGATATTTGTTTAAAATTGTCTTGGGATAGTTGTAATCTAAGTCATTAGATTAATTAACATGGACACATTGTGTCTCTAATTCCTCTTAGCTGTGTCTTTTAAAATCCACAGTTTGTCTCTTACTCTGGACTTTTTTTGTTTGTTTGTTTGTTTATTTGTTTTTGGAGACAGGGTCTCGCTCTGTCTTCCAAGCTAGAGTGCACTGGTGGGATCGTAGCTCACTACAGCCTCAAATTCCTGGGTTCATGGATCCTCCCAGCTCAGCCTCCCAAGTAGCTAGGACTACGGGTGCACACCACCATGCCTGGCTAAATTTTTTTTTCTTTTTTTTTGTAGAGACAGTGTCTTGCTATGTTGCCCAGGCTGGTTTCAAACTCCTGGCCTCAAGCGATCCTCCTGCCTTGGCCTTCCAAAGTGCTGGGATTACAAGCATGAGCCACTGCACCCAGTCTGAACATCCTTTTTCATGCTGTTGAATACAGAAATTATGGATTTTTAATATTCAAACTTAGTTATCTAAAGGCTTTCATTTGGTCTAATTGTGGTTAGACCTTCCAAAGTGAATGCATCATCAGTAGCATTGTCCAAGATCAGCCAAGATGTCTGTGCATGAGCCTGTGCTCTCCTTTTCACGTGCATGTGTTTCAGCCTGGAGCGATGTACGTGACTTTGATATTCTTCAGTATTTTCAGGCGGGAAGGTCTGTACAAGACTAATTACAAACTTAGGGCCTAGTGTAACCCAGGCCCTCATTATCATTAATGAACCTCTTCTTCTGTACTAAGAGACGAGACCTCTAATTGGGTTTATTTCTTAGAGTAGGTATATAAGTATCCCTCAGAAGTTTACTTTGCCAACCTATTACGTGAAGTAAACCTGCTAATCTATGCAAACTGGAGGATCCACTGAGAATAAATAAATTGTGTGACATTAGCCGGTTGGAGGAAGCCACAATGAAAATCCTCTGCATCACAAGATATACTTGGTTCATTAATCTGTAAGTAGAACTGGGCCTTAATTATTCATGATAATAGCCCTTAATATACTAGTTTGCTGTGGCATATTTCGTATCAGTAATGGAGGTCTCCGTCCTTTAAGAACTTATTACAACTCTCCACTATTAAATCTTCCCTGCGAGATGGGGTAAGAGCCTGACCGGGATTTTCATGGGAATGTCATGTTTGCAGCATAATAATCAAGCTTTACTGTTCCAAAGAGACTTTCATCCTAAGGATCTCAAAGCACTTTACAAGCCTTCATTAGTGCCAGGAATGCCCTGAAGGCACCAGGGTTTTACTATCTTTGTTTTATAGGTGAAGAAACAAGACGGGCTGGAGAAGTGACTTGCCCAAGGTCACATAACCAATTGGCTGGACATCTTGGAGGGCACAGGTAGGTTTAGGTGGTGACTGTTCTTCAGCCTTGAAAGGGACCATTTTTGTGTCTTTTGAGCGAGAGGACCACAGCCATGACTTTCGATGTGTAGGTGGCCTTTGTCCACTCCTGGCACACTCAATGCACTTAATAGGCCGCCAGTGTCTGCTGAAGGAAGGAAAAAAAAAGACAGTCTTACCAGTGCTTCCGATTCACAAAATTCCTTATTGGTTACTCCAAGACTTTTATTCACAATTTTTCATCCATTATGTATGGCTTGTGAAAGACTCTTGTAAAGTATGCTAAATATGCCGCTGCTATCGCTTTCACATTTGCACTAAGAATTGAGTGTTTGGGGATTCTTGTTCTTATGAAGAGCGATTTCCATGTCCCGTATTATTGTAAGATGTTAATAAAGGGCCTTTGCTTAAATTAGATTCTGCTGTTGTTGTGTTGGAAAGTTCTAAATAATTAAGTGGTAGCTTTCTCCTTATAAATCCAGTTCTTCTTTCCAAACGCTCAAGCTTCAAGAAAACTAAGAAGGAGCTTTGGAAAAAAATTTTTTTTATTGCAAGTGACATCTATAATATGAGTCCAACTTTGAGATGGGGGGAGGGGATCTTTTTTTGTTTGTTTTGCTTTAAATGTGTGTATTTGATCCCAGCTCAGCTTTACATTTAAAACATTTTAAAAGTGTATGCACTCCCAATTGTGTGGAATGCCAGGAAACGAGTTCATTCTGCAAGGAATGAGCTTTCAGCTCTGTCCTTTGTGACAGATTCCAGAGCGTCTCTACCTTGAGGCAGGCGGGTCACTGGGCCGCTTCGGTGACCCCCCCCTAACCTGTACCAGGCTGCCGGCAAGCACTCCTGTCAGCTCTGTTTACTCTGGCAAGACTGATGGCATCCAGGTGGATTCCCAGCCCCCGCCTCCTCACTCTCCGCCCCCACTTCTCCTGCTAGCCCACGACGGATCGTTGCATTTGCCAATGGAATAGTTAGGCAATGAGTCGCTGTGCAAAACTCCGGTCTGTGAAAGCGCCTTTTCTCCTAAGTTAAACCGCTCGCTTTGCTTCTAATGAGTGCAGAGCTCACCTGATCCCCTCCTTCCCCCATCTGCGGCCTGATGTGTGTCCTCCTGCAAGCTTTAGGAAAATGTGCCCTGGTGTTTGTTACTGCCCCTGCATCTCCCTGGATGAAGTTACTCGCCTGGGAGGGCTGTGCTGTTAGGCAGATAATCCTGTTAAGCATCTGCAGGGCCTGGTCAGGAGATGTTCAGCTCAAGAATGTCAGGAGTAGATAGAAGGTGCTGGAGGTGGGCTCCAGGGCAGGGCTCAGGGTAAACAGGCTGCTTCCCTGGTGGACATCAGCCTCAGGTCTGCCAGCCCCCCTGGCCGGCGACAAGCTGCTGACCATAAGTAATAATTATTAGTGGATGATGACTCTTCTGCGTGAAGCGTTGTTAGCCCGTTGGATGTGGCGCTAAGCGCTAGGGACTCAGACATGAGTAACATGTGGTTCCCAGGTAATGTGTGTGGAGGTGGAGGAGGAGGGGTGAAGTTAAAGGACAAGATAGCAAATGTGAAATGACATGTTGTGGAATCCAGAAAAGGAATGATCCCTGAGGAGCAGAACGGGGTCCTCGAAGGAACAAAAGGGACCAGGGCCTGGGGAGCAGAGGGAGGCTATTCCCGGCAGGAGAAATTACATAAGCAAAGGTGCTGAGGCGGGACTAATACGCTGTGTTCAGGGAACAATAACAGGGACACGGCTGGTGCAAGAGTTCACACGGGGGAGTAACGGAAGAGTAACTCCGCAGAGCCAGGGAGGGGCCACGTGAAAGGGCCTCGAGTGCCAGGCAGAGGAGTTATTCAGCAGGCAAAAAAAAAAAGTTCTAGAAGGATTAGCCAGGAAGGTGGGAGGGTGACATGATCCAGGTGGTGTTCTAGAAAAATTAATCTGGCACCAGGTAGAAAGAGATTGAAGGCAGGAAGCTGTTTGTAGTAACCCACACAGGATTTGATAAGGGCCGGGTGGAGGCTGCTTGAGCTACTCACAGTCCCCCTTGCTGTCTGGAGCGCCCTCGGCCGCTGCCCCCCCCACGCCTTTCTGCGGCTGACTTCATTCCTCCCTCAGGTCTTGGCTGAAAGGCCACTGCTTTGGGGGAGCACTCTCTGATTGACCCCAGAGTGGGCAGAGTCCGCCAGCTGTGTGTTCCCACAGAAGCCCATTTGCCTTGTCATCATACCATATTGTATTGTTTTGTGTTTTTTTAAATTGTGGTTTTAAAAAAACACATAACATGAAATTTACCAGCTTAACCATTTCCAAGTGTTCAGTGCAGTCGTGTTTAGTGTATTCACATGATTGTGCAACCAGTCTCCAGAACTATTTCATCTATACCCGTTAAACAACAACCCCTCATTTCCCTGCCCCCAGCCCCTAGCACCCACCATTCTACTCTCTCCCCATGGATCTGACTACTCCAGGGACTCGTACAGTATTTGCCTTTTTGTGAGTGGCTTATTTCACTTAGTACAGTGTCCTGAAGGTTCATCCACATTTAGCATATGACAGGGATTTCTTTCCTTTTTAATATTTCATCGTGTATATACACCACATTTTGTTTATCTTTTCATCAGTCAATGGACATTTGCAGACTTTTTAAAACAAAATGAACTCTGATAGAATAGGATAGAACAGAACAGAATAAAAATATCAGAGTGTATTCTTGTACCAGGAATAAATATTGAGAGGGAAAGTCACTTGTCAGAAGTCCAATATAATAAAATTAGCAAATTAGGAAACAAAATTTATATTATGTACCCAGAATTTAGGAACATGAACCAAACCCCTTCTCTATCCTGTATATAGTGCAAGTATCAAGGCAAGTATTGATGAATTTATATATCTAATTCTTCTATCCTTAAAATGCCAAAATAGAAGGTGGATGTGAATTGAAGAGTGATAAAGTGCTCTTTCTCCTGGCCACGCTTTCCCAGGCATTTTTCATTCTGCGGCGTTATCTACCTCAGAATATGCCCAGGCTGGCTGAGTAGGGCCAGTCCTCTTGCTGTAGACCACGTCCTCTGCATGACCGTAGAGCTGTCGAAACCAGAATGCAGGTCTCTGTTACTCGGCTTCATTGTCCACTCAAGTCTGGATTTAGCTCCTAATATGAGCCCTATAAAACCTTGGACAAGAGTCTTTCCTTTAGCACGGACAATAAGGGTCTACTAAGACAGCTGTCTGAAAAGTTTATGGCATATACATTCACCCACACGCGCACACACACACACACACACACACACACACACACACACAGAGGCAGACACACACACACACAGCTCAGGGTCCAGGAAGGAAAGAAGAGAGGTTGCAGCAAACCTTGGTGGCTGTGGGAGGGAAAGGAGAAAGTCTGTGGAGAGGATCACCCAGAAGCTGAGTAACAGAGAGCTGCATTTGGTTTTGAGAGCCTCTAGGGCCAGGCAACAAAGAGGACTGGTCCTACACAACCAGCCTGTGCACATTCTGAGAGAGATGTGACTGACCATAACCTCAAATCCTTCCCCTAGTTATTGGCAGGGACACCATCCTCCCCCACCCCACGCCCATGCTACAGCTTCGTTCTGGCTATTACACACGTTTAGTGGACACAGAACAACACAAGTGTGCACTGAGGTCCAGAGCCTCCCTGCGTGCAGAGGGGGCCTCTGCTGCCCTGTGTCTAGCACACTTTATTGGCCCCAGGCCCCAGGACTGCCCTAGCCAGGAGCAAAGTCACCAATAAACATTTCTGCCTGAGAGACTCAACCAAATCCGAATAAGCAAGAACTGTGAGCTTGAAATAACTTACACTGGTAATCATTTAATATAATAGTGACATCCCTTGACATATATCCACAGATTAAGGATTCATAAGGCATTTAAATTTAGATAAAAGCAGTGGTTGGGAGAATAATGTATAATATGATTATGCTAATTTTTAATGTAGGTAATAGAATAGAAATTCAAAATTAAAGAAATGTATCTAATGCTTGTTATAAGTGAATTTTTAAACTGTTATTGGAAATCAGAACACCTTACTGAAATGTAGAGACACTGAAGACATGAAATTGGTACTGAACTTCAAATATAAATTATGCATTTGGAAGCAGGACTCACAGTCAAAACCGTGGTAAATTCATACTCTGAGCCCCTCTCCAACTCTAAACACATGACAGTGATAGATAAAATGTAAAAATGGAACACCAAAAACAGAAACTATGCTCCAAAAGAAGATAAGCACCTCCAAAGACTAGAAATTTATCAGAAATACAAGCTTACAAGTAAGTGATAAGCAGAGTTGATGGGTCAAACGATCCCCCGTGAGAGATGGGGAACCAAAGCCAAGATCATTGCCAAACACCACAGATCCAAACACCGAGCAATGAGATGGCTTTTCTCAGGTCCTGCATGCAAGGTGGAGTTTTTCCCACGTCCCTAGGTATGTGACTTTTTAAAGAACCATAGGTCCTGGTGGCATTCTCAGAATTTTTTTTCAGGCTTCATTAGTGGGTAGAAGAGTCCCACCTTAATCTCAGTTTTATGCAGTGATCTTAGGTTTGGTCCCCACTCTTGCTTCCAGTTCTGAATCAATGATTAGTAGATGAATTCATTCCATATGAAATGCCAGTAATAGAGCTCTCTTAAAATGACATTAAAATAACCACTTTAGAGTCCTCAAAGAGATAGATGAAAAAAATAACATTCATGAAACAAAACAGGCAGAAATTAAATTAGGAACATGAAAAATAACATAATAAATCTTAGAAATAAAAAAATATATTCATTGATGTAAAAAATAATCCTCTAGATTGGACACAAAAAGAAAAGTAGCAAATCAGGAGATAGTACCAGGAATTTACCCAGAATTGAGCATAGAAATATAAAGATAAAAAATAAGCAAGGGCAATTCAGAAACCCTGGCAATGTGTACAGAAGTTTTCAGCATATGTCTAAGAGTAGTTTAGAGTAAGAGGATAGAAAAAGTGAGGAGAGCAATGGTTAAAGAAATGTTGGCTGAGAATGTGTCCTCATATTGAAAGAATATGCCAAATGCTAAGCAGGATAACTGAAAATAAATCATTCCTAAATAAATTCTTATGAAACAGCAGAAACCAAGGACATAGAGAAAAAAATTAAAGCTATGTAAGAGGAGAGACAGATTACTGGCCACAGAATGATGGTTAGACCAACAGCAGAGCACTCATCAACAATATCAGAAGCCAGAAGACTTCTGATGGAATACCATGTGCTCAAGAAAAAATCATCAGTTCAGAATTCTTCACACAGCTAAACTATCATCCATGTGTGAGAGCAAAATAAAGGACTTTTCAGATATACAAAGTCTAAGGGCATTTGCCATTCACAGATCCTCACTGAAAAGACTACCAAAGGATTTACCTCAGCAAGAAGAAAAGTGAGTCCAGAGGGATAGAATGGGATGCAAGGAAAGACAGAAAGCCCCAAGTAGGGGGAAATATATTGGTAAATTAACTGTTGACTGTAAATTTGAGCCAGAAGTTACCTAAAGAAGCATAAGATAAAGAGGAAATGTTGAAACATGAGCCAAAATAAAGAAATAATTCATCAGCATTAATAAGAAAGAACTTGGTATGGTCTA
This sequence comes from Indri indri, assembly GCA_004363605.1. Classification (NCBI taxonomy): domain Eukaryota; kingdom Metazoa; phylum Chordata; class Mammalia; order Primates; family Indriidae; genus Indri; species Indri indri. The sequence goes on from RJWJ010002123.1 coordinate 96,919, forward strand.
GATGATTTTTGCTCAGCTATTTGGCAGAGGAAAGATGAGTGACCTGCATCTATTGATTGATATACTCCAGTCTTATTCCAAGAAAGATTTGGGTTAGCTAACCTGCAGCTATTCCTGGTCTATCCTTCATTTTCAGATCCAGGAGCTTCCTAAGGGAGTCGTTGGCAGCTTTTGATGGAACCTTTGGCACTAGTCCCAGGGAGAGCTCTCCATGTTTAAATGAAGCATGGATGTGGATATTTTAAACAATCCAGTCCCTCAAGTCTTCCAGACAAATATGGTAAAGACTTTTAGAAAAAAAAAATCAAACTCAAAGGAAAAAGGAACATGGGACCTATAAAAAAAATTCTGCAGCATTAAAGACTATGTAAGATTTCCCCAAAGGAAAATCTTCCTCCTTGAGTAAGTTAACTTGAAGATAAACCTGTTTTATATTTCCAGCAGGATAAAGGAATTCATCACATCAGTCAATGAACAGGTCAGCATAAAAGGAGAATATAAAAAAATTATATCCTAATTGCTGAAATTGGGTTTTCATATAAAGCAGAATGAAAACTACAGAAAATCTATTCATCCAAGTAAATGATAGTGTCAAGAATGATATACCAAATACAAAATAAGTCAATAAAATATTTTAAAGGAAGCAAAAGAAGACAGTAGATATGAAGAACAAGATATTGACCTGACAGCCAACTTGTGAATAAAATATTTGTGATAAAAAGGAAACAAATGGTTAAGATGTGATTATCAAAGTTCCCAGAATTTTTTTTTTTTGCGGGGGGAGGGGGCGGAGAACCTGATATTGGAAATCAAATAGACTTACTTTATCCCAGATGAGATCAATAAAAAGGAAACAATATTAATGCAAATCCAGATGTACTCTTAAACCTTCAAGGGAAAAAATACAACCATAAGTTGATAATAGATTAGGAAGAGGGTCATATTCAAAGGAGTTAAAATCAGGGTTGTTTCATATGTCCCTTCTGAAAGTGTCAATGTTAAAAGAGAAAGGAGAAACATCTTCAGTTCACAAAGATGTAGATGTGACACCCAAGGATTCCTTTCCTAGCCATGGAAACATATAAAGGCAACATTCTAACATTCGTAGAGACTGAAAACATTGGCAAGCTCGGTGCTGTTTATGCAGAGATTCTTCAAGAGCATTTGAATCATTGTGGTCAGAATTAATGAAAGAACTATTAATTGGGAATTTATGATTGAAAAGAAATCATGATTGTCATTGAAATTAAGTTGTGCAGATTATTAATATAAAATTCTACATTAGGTTTCTACAAGTTAACAGGAGAAAGAGCATTATTGGTTATAATTAATATAGATATTAGAACAAAAGGGGGAAAAGATTTTGAAAGAATAAAGATAGGAAGTTTTCTATTGTGATAAGCAGCAGCTAAGATGGCTCCGAATGGTCCCTTCCTCCTGGTGTTTCAGCCTTGGTGAAATCTCCCTGCAGTGTGGGCTGGACCTACACTCTCTTCTAGCAAATAAAATACAGCAGAAGTGATCAGATGTCACTTCTGAGATGAGGTTACAAAAATATCTGGCCTCCATCTAATTCACCATCTCTTGCTCTCTGTTTCACTTGCTTTCTCTCTCTCTCTCTCTCTCTCTCTCTCTCTCTCTCTCTCTCTCTCTCTCTTTTTCTCTCTGTCGCTTTCTCTCTTGCTTGCTCTGAGCACTGCCATGTTGTGAGCTGCCCCCTGGACAGGCCCATGTAGCAAGAAACTGGTATCTCTGGCAAACAGCCAGCCAGGACACGATGCCTGCCAACAGCCATGTGAATGAGCTTGGAAGTACATCTTCTGAGACTGCCAACAGCCACATGAGTGAGCTTGGAAGCAAATCCTGCCCTTCTTGGGCCTTGAGATGATTGCAGCCCCAGCCAACACCTTGATTACAGACTTCTTAGAGACCCTGGTCCAGAGGACTCAGGTAAGCCGTGTCCTGGAAGATAATAAGTGTTCCTTGTTTTCAGCCATTGGATTTTAGGATAATTTGTTACATGGCAACATACAACTAATATACCTATTATCTGATTATATTTTAAATTTTAGAAGAATAAGGAAAAGAGGAAAAAGAAAAGCAAAGCCCCCAAAGGCACAAATTTTCTTTTTTCCATGAAAGTGAGTCAAAAGATACCAGCTTTGATTAAGTACAGAACAAAAAAATGATGTTTTAAGAAAATTATTGCTAGAATTAACACTGTGGTGATTGGCTTCCAAATAAAAGCTTGCCCAAGCTGTGGAGATAAATATAAAATTCCAAATTCCTCCCTTCCAAACAGCTAAAAGTAAAACAAGATATATTTCATATGTTAGCATGAAAACAGAAAAGAAACACTGAGAATGCATGTAATGAAATCTCTGAAGTCAGAGCAAGTATAGCAATTAGACTAGGTACCATTGTAGAGAAAAAGGAATCTCAGGTGAGTTTTAAAAAGAGAATCCAACAATATTTATTTATTCATCAACAAATACCTATTGAGTGCCTACTGGGTTAACTGTGGTGAGCAAGGCCAAATCAATCTGATGGAGAAGGCAAACAGCAATTGTAACAGAGGATGGTAAGTGCAACAAAGAAAAGTTGACCGATATAATTTTTCCTACCTTGGTATTTTTAACACCTTTTGTTTTAGACTATGTCCAGATCAGTACCCCACCTCCATGCAGCCTTCCAAGATTCCCAAGCCCTAACCCTAATACACACACACACACGACTACAGTGAAAGATTTTAATCACTGTTATTAGGTTGTGACAGATTAAATAGAGTATGCACCAAACAAGAATTAGAGAATATGAACAATTTAATTTTGAGGTGCAACTAAGAAATTATACTTTATGAACAGAAACACAAATTATTTATAAATGAGATCCTCTCAACAAATTCAAATGAATAGAAATTATATCGCTCATAATTTCTGATCATAGTGTAGTAAAGTAAGACATCATAAAATTTAAGACAAAAAAGTTGTTAATAAATTGGAAAGCCTTATATGATGTCTGGTTCAAAGAAAAATATTAATAGTACAATAAAAGATGATTTAGAAAAAATGGAAACATTACATAAGCAAATATAGGAAATGCGGCACTAGCATGGAGACTTGGGATTGGTGGTAACACCAACTCTAACATCATTCTGCTTCTCCGTCAACAATCAGAGCGCATGTCGAAGCTGAAGAGGCTGATTCTAGTACTGATCCAGGTTTTGAATTTGGTTGGCAGGTGCTGCGGAAGGCTAGTGGTGCCAGGAATCACGGGTTAGCAGACAGAGTAATTTGAATGATAGAAACTAGGTCCTGACTCCGAGGAGGACTGACAGAGCAAGCAGAGAAGTCAGGAAACTGGAGGTTGCTGAAGGTTCAAAATACACTGAAGTGTGGATAAAGATTGAGGAAAGGAAATGTGAAGCCAGAGGCGATCCAAGAATTATAGGGCTAGATTATTGCATGAGGAGACCACATAAACATTAAAATCCAGGAATTAATGAAGGTGGAGGTGGGGTGGAATGTTCTCAGCCTATTCCAAGGTGGGCATGAATGATGGGCAGTAACTGGGAAGTAACAGTACCGCTGAGGGCTGCTCATGGGTGTGCAGACCGAGTCTGTTGTGTCCACAGGTGCCAGCATAGCACACATAGAAGACACTCCATATTAACAATTATTTATGGAATAAAAAAAGATTTCAATTTATCTCCCTCATTTTATACATGAGAAAACTGAGGCCCCAAAAGGTTAAATGTATTGCTCAAAGTCACAAAGCGAATGTACAGCTAGCCCAAGCTTCCTACCCCCTCATAAAAAGCACACTCCATGTGGATTTCCTTCTCAGCATTCCCAGAGGCAGCTCATTATTTTATTATTTTACTATTTCTCTACTATTTAAATGGCATTTGTCATTCCTTGAGTGATAGGATAAAATACCCTAAATACCTTAAAGTTGGATGAGTAAAGGGAGTGGCTAAAATCTTTGATGAGGCCTAGAGGAATTTATTTATTGGAAATCAAGGCACATCCAAGGAAACTGGATGTAACCATATCCTAGCCAGCTTTGCCAGCCTTTCATTGTTCTCTTCTCGTGCTGTGGTCTCATCTTCTTTGTTAAGACTCAGAAAATCAGGAAGAAATATGTACACACACAGAGCCTGTCTACCCATAGTCACTATGGATTTTTCCACAGACTCTATGGGATTAAAGAAATTAATTAGTTTTCAGCTGTCTGAGGCTTTTAAAGCCTTACTCACTACTACCCTTAAAGAAAAATGAAAACATCTCCCCCAAAGGCTGTTGTCAGTTATGGAATTCAACTTAAGAAGGAGGGTGGTGACATGCTCCTCTTTCCCACTGGACCAAAATTTCAAAGCTTCAAATGTGTGGTAAATCTAACCAAAGATAAAGATTTGCAGGTGTTTTTTGCATAAAAGCAAGAAGGGCAGATGTATCTGAAACGTGCTTCTAACCCAATGGGACATCTGCAATCCATTAGGGGTGTCCTGTTGAGGGAAAGTGAGAGGGGAGGTGCAGGCAGAAAGCCTGCTCTGCACAAACACCAGCCTGAAGATGTGTCCAACCCTCTGTCAGGATCTCAGAACACCAAGGTTCTAAAAAAGGTTACCTTTCAGGGGTAAACTTACGTCTCTGCCAAATAACCCAGTTCCTCTTCTTTCCTGCCTTCTATCAAGTTATCTTTGAAGCATCAGTGCCCTCTCTTTACTCAAGTACACCTTCATGTTTTAGTATTTAAGACTTGACAGCCACCTCAGATAAAGAGAACACTGCCTGCTTTCAGTGTGCGGACCTTCCTTTCCCAGCGCTCACGGACAGCGATCTGTGTCCTGCCTCGGCTTCTTACACTCCCACGGAACAAAGCAAAACTGTCACGATGGGCATTAATTGAAGGCTACTCACTGGCTGTTATACGCCTGTTTTGGACTCCCAAGAAAACCACTAACTTTTATTAAAGTGCTTGTAGCAAAGACTGTTGCAAAATACCCATGGCTGTGAAAATGACTCTGAGGTGTGTGGTTCCTAGAGTGGACATTCAGCAAACTCAATTTTGTTCATATACAGGATCTATGGCTTGCTTCTCAAATCAAACATAACGTGTAATTGGGGTGCTCCTTAAATGAATTCCCTCAATGAGCATACCAGCTCTGTTTCCTGTGTAATGTCTCTTACTTGCTTACTGGCCTTTTGATAAACCATTAGGGCTGGAGCATTTTGTTAATTACTAAATTCCTGGTGACAGGCAAAACTGGCCTGTTAAAACTTGTGCTGTAATTTGAGGATTAAAAGCCACACCTCTGCAAAACGTCAGTATCAAAACTGATTTGGTGTTGGAGACAAAGTGTTAGAAGCCACAGTTTGACAAAGTAGATTTCCAAGTGCAGTTAGCAATTACATTTTTAGAAGTCTTCCATTACACTACTTACAAGAAGGTACTTTTAAGAGGCTACAGGTCAGTAATGTGTGTTTAAATCTTTTCATGTATACACGTACAGGTAAAGCCGTATTTATGAAGCACCCACTGTGTGCAGAAGAGCACTGTGCTAGAGACAGTAAAAATCAACAGTCCCTGCCTTCCTAAATCTCAAAATCCAATGAAGAAAAGTCTCTTCAAAAAATTAAAGATATGTGCATTTCTGGAAAATATTTTACTTAATATCAAGGTGAAAATCATGACTACAGCAACAACGTGCTTTCATTGGAAGAATCTCCTCCCTCGACCCAGGGTTCGTGGATTGAGGACCTATGTTAGGAGATTCTCTCCCAATCCTCTATCACCAGTCATCTAAAGGTGCAAATAACAAACACACACAGTTGTAACAGAGAACACTTGATATTTCATTTATCCTTCACCCCAGGATAATCTTCCAGTAAAACTGAATATAAGTTTCTATATCAGTTGAGAAGCTTTCTCTTGAAAATAAGGAAGAAAACTCATCTCAACCTGGCTTAAATGATAAAACTGATTTAATTTTTCACAGATCTACAAAGGCCACAGGCTTCAGGCATGAATCAGAGCTTCAGCTGAACGTCTCTACAATTCTCTCAACTCTCCTCATCTCCACGTGTCGGCTCTATTCCCAGATGGATTTTCCTTTATTATACACAAGATGGCTACCAGCCACAGCAGGGATTACACGTTTTCTTCTTCACACCTGTGGGAAAAGAACTTGGCATTTTATATCCATCAAACAAAAGTGCTGAGCTTTAAGCTTATTGGACCACCTGAAACCAATTCCTGTGGCCACAAAAAATACTTCAGTGCTGATTGGTTTAAGAGTGGGTTACCTGAGCCAATCACCTGTGAGAATGGGGTTGAGTAACTACCCAGAGGATGTGGCTGCTTCACAGCGTGGGGGGCGGGGGGGCGAAGGGGGTGCGGAAATGACAGGTAAGAAGGCAGTCACAGAATAGGGTCTGCTACAATCCTTTTTCATGCATAGACTCTGGATTGCCAATTAATTTTTATTCAATATCAGGGCTAAGTCTGTGAAGAGGAATCTATTTTCTCTGAATTTCCTAAGTAAAACATTTAAAGATGGTTTTACTTTTTCAAAAACATACCAAAATGGGTAACTTGAAGTTTGTTTTTCTCATAGTTCTCTCTTCCCTTAAGAATATACTGAAACCTCCCAAAAATGTCTTTAAAGTCTGATATTAGTAAGTAATTGAGAATGATTTAAAATCTGTCCTATAGCCCATCTTCCCTAACCTTTTTTTCCCAATTTCCAAAAGCAGTATGACCTAATATGAAATTCTCAGATATGGTAACCCAAATATTTTCTCCTATACCTTAGATAATGGTTCATTAAATTTGCAGAAGACTCCATGTTCCAAGACATAATGAACCTTAAAATTTTTCTGATGCATGTTCACCAGCCTCCCAAACCCTATCAAAACAGGATCTGTCCTGTTCTCATAAAACTCACTCCAAATTCATCAACTCAATCTGTAAAGTGCCAGTCTAAGAGATTTTCAACAACTAAGTACTTTTTCCACACTTTAATTAAAAATAGAACTCCTTGAGTTCATAGATATAATTGTAGTACTAAACAAAGTGTCCAGGGAGAAGTCTACTTGTGGTATTTTCTTTCCACTACCTTGGTGATGAGAGAATGAGCTGTTCGAAAAACAAGCCACAGCCTTCTTATGACTGTTGCTGATTGTTTAAAGGCTACGGAGGACAGACTAAATGAGAAGCTAACTTCACACACCTAAACAATGGCAGCCAAACTTTCAATATTTGTTCCAAGTATTACACTTGAAAAAAAGCATTGTAAGCCTTCAACCTGTCTATATCGGAAATGAGTATTTTTTACTGATTGCAGAGGGTGCGACTGATGCTCACAAGTTGTGTCACTGGCAGACACATTCAGAGAAGCAGTTAGAATCAGCCCTGGGTTTGTTTTCACTTTGGAATTTACTATTGTATTTATCACTCTTCCTCACTGACAACCCCCTCTCTCCACCTCCTTGAGATTTGGCAATCTTGGCTACCAAAACTCAAAATGCCAGACCCAGTACATTGGCCTCTGTGCAGCAGGACCTGCAGGGCATTTTGGTCCCTTCAACCACAGGGCTTGTATGAGAGGTGGAGGAACAGGAACAATTCTCTGCCACCAAAGCCCTGCATCACCTTTAGAATAGCCTCCCTCCTCTCCCTCAATAAGGAGCAGCCCTGGAGCTGAGGGGGGAAGTTGCAATGTCTGTGCCAGGCCTGTGGCAGGCAGCCTGCCCCCCAGCAGGCAGCTGCGTGGGGGGGCCAGCTTGGCTGGAGTACTGCTTAGTCAGGCCCTAACACTGAGCCAAGCTGCAGATGTGCCCAGACCTGCCGCCACCAGGTGTCTGTCTCTGGGCCGGGAGGTGACGGCACAAATGTGACTCTTGTCTCCTGGTGTTTCCTGACACCTCAAAGGAATGTGGAAGACTCAGAAGAGGCCACCGCAGAAAGCCTCCAACAGGACAGCAGCCTTCTGCCCACCTTGCTGTGTCAAAAGACTCTGCCTACCCTGCCCCTTTAGCCCTCACCCAGTCCTCTTGCCAACAGCCCCAGGGCTGGGTCCTCCTCTGGGCCACTGGTGGGCTCAGGTGAGAGGCGGCTACCCCCTCAGGCAGATTACCTGCCTGCCTGCCTGCCCTGCTGTAATATGATGTTCCCATCATTAGTGCCCAAACCTCCATAGCTACAAGGTGATTTCTTCTTTTGAGTACAATGGTTCCCATGATTAAAAAAATATTCTTTAATTAAAATTTTTTTCAAGCTTATTTGTCCCCATTGGGGAAAAACATCTGGTGAGAATTACTTTCCTAAGAAGAAGCTATTCTTTATTTAACAAAATTATTAATAACTAAAGGGAGTTTTCTAGAGTGTAAATATTGGAAAGGTTTACCAGCTCATTTGTGGACTCTGAATCCAAAACAACAAAGTTATGTGTAATCTCAGTGTGACTTTTAAGAATTCTGCTTAGAACTTAGGCAGGCTGTGTACTGTTCTCCATCAGGAATGATATTCACTCTATAAATATTTTGCACACCCACTATGTACTACAAGCCCAGGCCTCAAGAAGGCATCATTATGCAGCAGTCGGTGCAAATGAACAGCACATTGGCCAGATTCAGCTCGCAAACATTTTGTTTGACTCACACCATATTTATCAAAAATTTGACTTAGTTTGCCAACTTTTAAATATCAGAGCATTTCCAGCTTCTCTTGAAAACTCAGGAAATCTGGCAAAACTGAGTCCACATTCCCATTTGATGACAAGCAGAGAACTATTGCCCACTTTAGACAGGCACTGGCTCTCAGTTCGCACAGCAGCCCCCTGACCAACACTCAACATTAGTCTCTGATTCTAGGCATGGGGAGTCACGGGACACCGGCCCTGGGAAAGGCCTCACTCAGAGACAGAGTAACCCAACCAAGCCCCTCCTCTCAGAAGAGCTGAGTCTTGCCTCCTTAAGATCAGGTCACAAGGATTTTCTTATTTTGTGTCTTCTCAATATTTCTCCCTTTTAATAAAGTTTTTTTTTTTTATACCTGGTAATGTAAAGTTAGGGAAGACATTCTGTTTTTATCCCTCGCTAAGACAAGGAACTTGATGCAAAAGGAAACGGCAAGGCTGAAGCACAGCACAGGAGCAAAAAGTGAGGCCTGTGAGAGCAGGGTGGTCTCTGGGACATGCCCTCATTTGCCAGATGAAGAAACTGAGGCCTAGAGGAGGGGAAGGCCATGCCAGATCCCACTGCTGGCCAGCAGGAGAACAGGAACATGACCCGGGTGGTCTTTACCCAGTCAGGACCACATTCCTGTCTACATGTACAGGTGGTTTCTCAGGACCAGTTTCTGCTTACATGTTTCCAAGGAATGCCAGAGAAACCCATCAAATCTGGGAAATAAATCTGAGGACTGATTTCAGAGTCACATGGGTACTATCAGGTATATGATTCTAAATGAACCTGCAGAAGATTAATTGGTAATTTTCATCTAGACTTACTGATTCCCTATATGTGGGTCAAAATTGTCATATTTGAAAAAAATGTGTCTGTTGATCCCAACGGTGCATGTTAGGAGGGGCAGCCTGTTTTCAAACTACGTATTGCCAAAATCCTCCTTGTGTTTGTAACCAGGAAGAGAGTTAAGCAAGTTGATCCTGCCAATAGGGCCTGAGACAGGGTTTCATATCAACTTTCATAGATGTGGAAAGTGAGGACAAGAAAGCTGATTTCCTCAGCCAGTTTCCTGTTGCTGGGAACGGCCTATCCCCCAGTCATTTTACCTTCGAAACCTGAGTTTTGTCTGCTACAGCAACTCACAGCACAGAAGCCACTAAAATGAGTAATGACCAAAGGAGTTAAGACAAGGACCCATCACAACTAGGCTACAGAATGCAATAAGCATGATAAAAGAGGCAGAAACAAGTGCCTGGGGGTCAGGAGAGCGCAAAAGTACAGGAAGTGGAGGCTTGGAGGATCACTGAAGGCCTCTGAGATGTGGTGACATTCCAGAAAGTCCTTGTGTTACAACAGGCATAGAAGAGAGGAGGAGCAAGAAGAAAGCCCTAACTGCTAGTGCACGGAGGGATGAGAGGTGAGCAGTTTGGATTTGGAGTTGATAAAGTAAAGCTTCATAATGAAGTTAGGCATATGAAGAAATGAATCTTGGCCAGGCGCGGTGGCTCACGCCTGTAATCCTAGCACTCTGGGAGGCCGAGGTGGGCGGATTGTTTGAGCTCAGGAGTTCGAGACCAGCCTGAGCAAGAGCGAGACCCCATCTCTACTAAAAATAGAAAGGAATTAATCAGACAACTAAAAATACATAGAAAAAATAAGCCAGACATGGTGGCGCATGCCTGTAGTCCCAGCTACTCGGGAGGCTGAGGCAGAAGGATCGCTTGAGCCCAGGAGTCTGAGGTTGCTGTGAGCTAGGCTGACGCCACGGCACTCACTCTAACCCGGGCAACAGAGTGAGACTCTGCTTCAAAAAAAAAAAAAAAAAAAGAAAAGAAAAGAAATGAATCTTCTCCCCATGGCAGGGTCCATCTCACCTGGTTGTGTGACTTCATGCCTGCAAGGAAGGGCACCGCCTACAGATCCAGGACACTGATCTGGCCACGTGCCAGATATGTGTCCAGCCTGGGGACAGGCAGCAGGGCCCTCTGGACCCCAGGAAGACCAGACACCCACACTTTCTTCTTCATCCCCTTCTCCCCCTTTCCCTCTTCTTTCCCCCAGAAGCCTCCTGCCTGCGTGGGCCTTCCGGAGCCAGAACCAGGCACCCTCTGTGTGACTGAGGGCAACTCACTTCTTTTTCCCTCTCATGTGGAAGGAGAGCTTTGTTTCCTTTTCACGGATCTCCACCAGCAGCAAGGCAGGTGGAAGGAATCGGGGAAGGAGGAAGCAGGACCCCCACCCCAAGTCCAGACTTTAGAGAATCCTTTTAAGGACCTGCGAAGGCCGGGAGAGAAGGCCTGATTCGCCGCAGCTTCTGCGTGTGCCCTGCCCGCCCCAGCAGCTGTGGGCGATCGCTGTCAGCTGCCCGGGCTCAGGGCTCCTGTGTCCTCAGCCCCCTGCATCTGCTCCGGGGCGCCAAGCTCCTGTTTCGTTTTCCAGTACACTTAATTTCTTTTTATCCTTAGCATCCAATTTAACGGGCGAAAATTTAATCCCATTTTACAACTGAAACAGTTGAGGCTCCGAAAGCAAAGACACTTGTCCTGGGAAAGTAGCAAAGCTGGGACTTTAACTCACGAGGTCACCGAGGGAAGGGGGAGCTGGTTTGCGTTATTAAAGCCTCCCGGCGGTCCCCCTTTTCCACACCCTGGGGTACGTCCCCCCACTTTCTCGGGCATAAACTCCGACGGTGGGGGTGGCCAGCCCTCCTCCGCCGCCCCGTGGGACCCCGAGGGCGCCCCAGGGTAGGTGGGGAGGCAGAATCATGCCCTGAGAGGAGAGCCAGGGAACTTCAGAGCGTCTCGCCCTTCCCGGGAGAGGCAAACACCGACACGTC
>RJWJ010002124.1:0-108570 GCA_004363605.1 Indri indri
ATTACAAATCAACAATCTAATGAATCATCTCAAAGAACTGGAAAAGGATGAGCAAACTGACCCCAAACCCAGCAGAAGAAAAGAAATAACAAAGATCAGAGCAGAACTAAATGAAATTGAAAATAAAAAAACTATACAGAAGATAATAAAACAAAAGGTTGGCTCTTTGAAAAAATAAATTGACACACCTCTTGCTAGAAAAGAAGGACTCTAATAAGCTCCATCAGGTAGGAAAAAGGACAAATTACAACTGATGCCACGGAAATACAAAATATCATCTATGAATACTATAAAAACCTCTATGCACATAAACTTGAAAATGTGGAGGAAATGGACAAATTCTTAGACATACACAGCCTCCCTAGGCTCAATCAGGAAGAAATAGAATTCCTGAACAGACCGATACCAAGTACTGAAATTGAAACAGCAATAAAAAACCTTCCTAAAAAGAAAATCCTGGACCAATGGTTTCACACCTGAATTTTACCAGACCTACAAAGAAGAACTGGTGCCTATCCTGCAGAAATTATTCCACAACATCTGAAAGGAGGGAATCCTCCCCAACACATTTTATGAAGCCAACATCACCCTGATACCAAAACCAGGAAAGGATGCAACAAAAAAGGAAAACTGCAGACTCTATACTTTTTAATCATATCATGTTTTGAGTTTTAGTCTTGACTAAAGACTAAAGGGCCTTGACTTTTCATTATTGAAATGAGAAAGGCAAAGAGGTCATTCTTATGTTGGAGCCTTCCTAGCTTTTCTGAGGATAATTTTTTGGGTCTCCTTTAGAAAGGACTTTTGTAGTAATTTCATAACCTTCTTAGGTGAAAGATACAACATGGCAAAATGCAGTTGAGTGTAAAGAAGGTATTTTTAACAATTGGATCTCTCTTGAAAGCCAGTAAGTTTCCCTTTGCAAGAAGTACTTAAAGTCGCTTATGGGAGAGGTTCTTCAAAATGCAGAGTTGTTGGACTACCTGACCTTTATTGTTCTTCTCATTCTGAAAGCCTTTGTTCTCTAAGTGAAGGTGTGGCGTGTGGAACTGCCAGGGCATTGCCAGTGGTGGGGTTCTATGCTCAGGTTTTGAACAAGAGCAGCTGGAGGTAGCCTGACTCATCCTCACACACTTCCTGAGGTTGCACACATTTTCAGCCCTTTTGGTTGTAGTAAGTCATGGGACTGATGTGTTAATAAACTCAGGCCCTTTTCCCAGGTCGTAGTAGACAATTCGTATCTCTCTTCTGATTATTCAAGCCAGAATGTCTGTGTGTTTTCTATCAGAATTTTAGCTGCCTCAACAAGGTGCAGATTGGTATCTACCCTTAGGTGAAAAGCTCTGCACTATTCCTTTCTTCCAAGTATGGATGGGATTTATTCCAGAACCTGTCTGCTTTTTTTTAATGTATTTCTTTAATGTCTGTCCCCCACCAGAACGCAAGCCCCGTGCAGGCAAAGACCACCACTCTTCCACCCTGCACAGAATCTCCAGGGATGGCACTAGGCTCGGCTGTATTGCCTAGTCCCTGTGTGTCCCCCCAGGTCTGTTTTACTCTTCTTTACCTTGCTCTGTGTCCTGGTGAGTTGGCACTGCCCTGAACCACCCAGGCTCCATTGTCCGCTCGCTTCTGGTTGAGTTTGGACAATGAGGGAGAAGTAGGGGTATTTCTTCTCCCATTCCCACCCTGCAGGTTTGTGGCTCTGGCTGTGTCCATCCAGGACCACAGTCTTTGGTGCCAGGCAGCCCTTCCCCCCTTCATCCACAGCTTTGGAGGATCTTGCAGGTCTTGGTCATGGATTTCTGCTCTTTATAGCCCTGATGCTCTAGCATGCCCACTGGTTTCCTTTATCTTTCCCACACTCCTGTAAATAGTTTCTTCTTTTAAAAATCTCAGGTGAATGTGCCTTCTCTTTCCTGCCGGGTCCTTACCAGGGTCATGAAAATGGGCTGAATTTTTGAACAGCTGAGTGGGTGGGTGGAAAGACAAGGGCTGTGTTTGGGGGCTGCTCCCTATATGGGAACCACACACTGGCCTCCATTTCACTGGGAAGCGTCACCCCTCCTCATGTCTCTGGCTGCCTTTCTCCTACATGCCTCCTTTCCAGCCTCTTGCAAGCACACTGGCTTCACTGGTATATTCTAGAAAATACCAAGCAAGCTCCTGCTCTAGGCCTTTGCTCTAGCCAATTTCACCACCTGGAAGTCTCTTCTCTCAGATATCCATTTGGCCAATTACCTTGCCTTTACTGTGTTTTTGCTGAAATCTTACCTTTCAGTGAGGCTTGCCCAGACTCCTGTACTTAACATGCAAACTGCCCTGCACCAGTATCACTCAGCAGGCAAGGGCCTCCTTTTCACCCTGTTCTATGTTTTCTTTTTCCAGAACACTTACCACTTTTTAAGAAACTCCATTTATTTATTATGCTTAGTATTTATCATTTGTCTCCTCCCACTAGAATTTATACTCCACAAAGACAGCAGTCTTCACTTTTTCTTTCCACTGATGTATTCCAAACTTTCAGAACAATGCCAAGTTCACGGTAAGTGCCTGTAATATGTTGAATAACCCTCCCTCCACCCCCCAAGCCAACATATGTCCACCTGAAACCTGTGAATGTGGCCTTATTTGGAAAAAGGGTCTTTGCACATGTAATTAAGGAGCCCAAGATGAAATTTTCCTAGATTAGGGTGGGTTCTAAATTCAAGGACAAGTTCTTATAATAGAAGGGGAAACCAACGCAGGAGAGAAGGCCATGAGAAGACAAGTAGAGACTGGAGTTACGTAGCCCTGAGCTAAGACATGCCTGGAGTCACCAGAAGCTGGAAGAGGCAAGGATAGAGTCTCCCCCAGAGCCCTTGGAGGGAGCTTGGCCGTGCCAACTTCTTGACTTCAGACCTCCGGCCTCCAGAATGGTGAGGGAACACACTTCTGTTGTTTTAAGCCGCCAACTTTGCAGTAATCTGTTGCAGCAGCCCCAGGAAACTAATACAGTGCCTAATAAACATTTGTTGGCTGAGTCTGTGCAAACCTTCTTGACACTGATATGACCTCCATTTGAAATAATTCTTACGCTTTCAATAGCTATCAGTGCCTATGAGTAAACGTGACCACATCTGACATTTAAGAGGTATTCCAATTTTGGGTACGGTACATTTTTGCAATAGAAACCTAAGCTTCCTGAATATTTTCACTCACTGCACTTAAAACTTAAGGTCTAACTTAACCCCCAAATAATTGCTTTCACCGTAACCCTGTCAGTAGCGTATGGAAAATGAATTCACAAACTATTTGTTCTTCACACGGTGAATGGGAACCCTGATTGGTCTCTGGCCATAAAATATCCTTGTGTCATTTCCCCATTTCCATCCTGAGTCCCTCCTGCTGTGTTGAAGCTAATTCTCAGTGATTGTGTCTGTGGAGGAGCCAGGCACAAGCATCTGTGTGATCGCCCTTCGCATCCTTGACAAGGGTTATTTTGTCTCCCCCAGGCCTAGTCTTGGTGCGTGCTGGGCTCGTGATGCAGTGTGGTACTAACTACGGGTTCCTTGTAGGAGACGGAAGGTAAATCAAATTGAAAACACCCTTCCTGTGTAGTGCATCTTCCAAATGTCCTCAGGTCTCTATTACATCTTCTGGAGGCTGCCAGATTCTCTGCGGGACAAGAGGAAGCTGGAGCAGCTTCTCTGTAGTGACAGAAGGTGCCATTAGCAGAAATACATCATCTCCCAGTGGTGTTAGCAATAGCAGAGTCCTGATCATGTCCATTCTTTTGCCAGAGTGAGGAGAGAGTCCTCAGAGGCAGGGGCTGCTGGTAACAGAGCCTCTATCATTCTAAAATATCCCCGCCGGAGTCCCAGAGCAGCTATTTCTGCCCGGACGCGACGAGAGCTTCAGAGAGCTTATTTCAGGCATTGATCTTTCACAAAAGCCTCCTCACTTCCCAGATTCCAGCCTTCTCTAGCAGGGGGCAGGCAGGAGGGAGCGGAGGGCTGCTCATGGCTAATCGGTTGCCTTGGCTGGGCTGGCTCTTCCCTTCCAGGTGTTGCTCATTAGATCTCTTTTCAAAGGAAATCTATTATCCTAGGGCAGTGGTTCTCAAACTGCAGCTTACAGGGCTTGGTAAAACAGATTTCTGGGCCCCACTGGAGTTTCTGATTTTGTATGTCTGGGGGGGGGGGGGGGGGGCCTGAGAATTTACATTTTCACAAGTTCACAGGTGATGCTGCTGCTGCTGCCCCAGGAACCATGTTTGAGAACAGCTAGGGCAGTTGCAGAGAGATGAGGTTCTTGTGTTCTGTCCCACCTAGTTGGCCTCAGTCCTTCTACTCAAGGCAGTTTAGGTCTTTGGAGATTGGGCCAGAGCCCGTCTTCCCCTGTTTCCAGAATGCAGTGAAATCAGCTGTTGGCTCCATGCAGCAAATCTGTGCTAGTTACCTCCGTCTCCTGGGAGGAGGAAGAGATGAACCTTCTTCCAAGACTCCAGTTCTCACTGTCTGTTAACTGTTTCCTCCCTTTGGTTGGCTCTTCAGCCCCAGTGGTAACAGCTTCCCCCTTTTGCTGGCCTCTGGGTGCCTCAATATACCTGTATGGTTCCTCTGACCCTGCCCTTTTAAATAGACTTTTCTTGAGAGTTTTTCACTTGAACCATTTGTGTTGAATTCTGATTCCTTCTGGTACCCTGTCTTCAGATATTTTCCCCCTCAAGGGAAAAGAGTCTTTTCCAGATAGACTGAGCCAGAATCATTAAGTCTTTATCTCAAGAGCAGTCTTGTCACCCACAGTATTAGGCAGAATTATAAGGCAGAGTCTAAAAGACATTGGAGAAGTTAGAAATTCATACCAAATGGAAATATGGCAGCTTTATGCCTGCTTATTCCAACCTCAGGGAAATACCAGTCTCTAAATATCTTATCCCTAGAGCCTGGGGAGGAAGGGCCTGCTTGCAGTCTGGGAGGCGTGTCCTTTAATTATTTGGTCTCTGATCCAACTGGTTAGTCAACAAATCCATCGCCATAGAGTTGCTGGGCACCTACCCTGGGCCCGACCCTGCTGTAGGTGCCTCCATGACCTGACTAGATATAGTTGTCTCTGGAGCTGGGATTGTAGAGAGATTGCATTTCTATATTATGCATGTGTGTGATATAAAACAACTGTCAGTCTTCAAATCAGAAAACCAGAAAGCTGTCTAGAAAACCAGTAGACTAGGGTAAACAGATTTATGTTCCCTTTGGGTGTGCATAGCTATTTGTGTGTATACATGCATGCATAAACATCCCTACACACACAATTAGAGAAAAGAACAGGAGGGAAATCACCCAGATATTAATCATATTCATTTCTGGTTAGTGAAATGGCAGATGGTTTTTGTCTTCTTAGTATTTTTATGTGTTTTCTATTTTTCTTCAGTGAAATATTTTTATTATTAGAAAACCAGTTAAGTGTGGTATAGAAAATAGAGCTCAGTGCCCTGCCATCTGCTCAGTGCCTATCTAAATCCTACTTAACCCACCACACAGCTCAGGTGCTGCCTCTTCCAAGAAGCCTTCCCTGACCAGCCCTTTGCCTCCTAATCTTGGGAGTACTTAGGCTGAGTTATTGCTCTTACATTAAATATGTTTGTCTTAGTTCTCCAAATGCACTGTGATTTGTGCAAAGACAGCAGTTATGCTTTTTGCATTCTCCCTTCTCACAAGGCCAAGTGTGGCTGAACACATTGTATTAATAGCTACTTGTTGCTCAATGGGCAGCATATTCCTAAAAAGCTAGAAAAGATGTAAAAATGTGAAAAACAGACCAAAATGCCATCTCTTCATCCAGATACCCCACAGTCATCACTCACCTTGGCTGTAGCCCTCCCTCACCAAAGGTCATGAGCGCCAGAGTAATGCCAGCGCTGCTGGCCCTCGGAGCACATGTCTTGGACCCATCTCCTGAACACCAATGGGCCTGGGCATGACCTATTTCTCCCCTTCTTCCAAAGTGCTGAGCACTCTGCATCTCGCCCAAGGAAGACATTTGATGACCTTAACGGTGTCAGTGACAAGGCCTCCATCCTGGTTGGGCACCTATTGGTCTGTTGAGAAAGGAAATGCTCCATCTCTGAGAGAAACCTTGTCTTCCAGGAACATACAGCAGCATCAGTCAAGTCTTTCTCCTACTAAGGTTAGCCCTTCCACCCACATGCTGGGTGCCACCAATTTCCACCCCCTCTGGGGGAACAGAGTCGTTTTTTCCCTCTTTATCTTGCATAGTCAGTGCTCCCTCACAACATAATTTTTCCCATCAGATTTTGAGAACTCTATCTTCTCCCTTCTAGCACACAAACCACTACTCTACCCAAAGCCCTCCTCAGCCCTTTCTATTCCCTCTTTAGCGTCAGACTTTTCAAAGATTTGTCTCTTCCCACAGTCTCCATTTCTTTACCTTCAGCTTATTCAGCAACTTACTCCAGTCTGGATCAGTGTGCTTTTTGGCCCCGTTATTCCGTCATTAGCTTACTTCCCTCCAGGTTGCTAAACCCGGTGGACCTTTCAGTGTGTATCTTACTTGTCCTTTGGAACCATTGTTCACTTCCTTTTGAAGCACTGCCTTCCTTGGCTTTTGTGACCATGTGGCTTTCTGACTGCCTTCCTGGTCACTCTCACACCAACTCTGTACAGCTCATCTACATTTACACAGCCAATAAATGTTGAAGTGCCTTGAGGCTGAGCCCAAGGCTCTTTTTTCTTGGTAGTCTAACCTTTCTTTCCTGGAGGTCTCATTCACATCCACAGTTTCATCTAACACCCATTGTGCACTCAGGATGTGTCCTCTGAGCTCCAGGGAAGTGTTTGCCTCTGCCTTCTTGACACGTGTCAGATGCCTCAAAGGCCCGTCACATTCCTTGTGAGCAGGTCTGGTTCTCCTTAAGGGACCTCTGACAGCTCAGTGAATGGCACTGCCACCCTGCAGGTATGCACGTCAGAAACCTGAGTTGACCAGTCCTTCCCAGCTTTCCCAGCCATACTCCCTCACTGTTTCTCAAAGCCATCTGCTCTCATCTTCATCACTGGCACCCTAGTTCAAACCATATCTTGTTCATGGCTTTTACTTTTTGAATTCCAAACTGCTATAACAGCCTTCAAACTAGCCTACCTCCATCAACTGTTGACCCCATGGACTCTGCCCCTTTCAACAGATCTTTGCAAAATACAAACAGATCAGGTCATCTTCCAGCTTCAAACGGTGCACTGGCTTAGTCTTGCTTTGGGGTAAAGGCTATATTCCTTAATGTGACCTATGCCACCCTGCGTAGCCTCGTGCACAAACTACTCCCCGCTCCGTCTTGTGCCATCAGGATCCCTCACACACACTCCTTGTCCCCACTCTCACCTCCACTCACCTTTTTTAGTCCCTCTTAAGTGCCATTCTCCATCCATCAGGGGGCTTTGCACATGATTTTTTTCTCTGTCTGTAACACTTGAGATCCCTTCTCCTAGTAAGCTGGTTAACTTTGTCCTTCTCATCCTCCAAAGCTCAGGTGTCACCTCCCTCGGGGCAGCCTTCCTCCAAGGCAAGACCAAATCTGGCTATCGTGTGGATCCTCAAAGCAGCCTGAGCCTCTCCGTCCTAGCCCTTGTTGCCTGTGCAATTTAACTTGTCTTCATGTGTTATTTTGCTTCTGTGCTTCCTTAAGTAATCTTTAAGCTCCTCAGGACAGCGACCAGATAGATCTTTTTTTGCTCATCATTATATCCGGAATACCCAGCGTCCTTGGACGACAGCACATGCTCAACACACATTTACTGAATGATTAAAAGACTCCAGGAGAGAAATCAGTGAGATTGGCTATAAAACCTGGGTCTAGCAAACCGCCGCACCTAAGTATTCAAACCCCAATCTAAGTTAGAACCAAGAAAGTTCATTTGAAAGTCATGTTTCAGGCTTCCAGCATAAATTATATGCAGTTGTGCAAACATGTCAAAGTTTGGTAAATTGAATTTGTTTAATGTAAACAACTTTTGACCAAAATAATAACACAGCTTTAGAAAAAGACATTAGGCACCCACTTTTGAAGAGTTTGTATAATTTAACACACAAGAAAACTTTACTGTAATTATATGCAGACGTATACAAAGGATAAATGTTATTTACTTGCGCCAACCTCCATAAAATAAACTTCCAACCATGCTTCAGCGTGCTGCATTAATCCTAATTTAGAAATCGCCCCTGCCTCCACGGCGGGGGCTCTGTGGGCTCTCATCTTCTCTCCGTGTCAGAATTAGCCATTTAAATTAGAACCACGTTGGGAGCGTAGGTGATGCCAACCTTGCGGCCCCAGTCCGGGAGCACTTAAAAGTGGCCACCTGAAGTTGATTAAAACCTTACCTGTCAGACCCAGTAAGGCTGCATTTGAAAATCTTTAATGTAATTAAGAGAAGCACATTATGGGAGGTCAAGTGACTTTCTTTTTGAATTCCACTTCTAATCTGTCGTCAAATGGATGGAAATTGCCGGCCGAGGGAGTTAATGAAAGCTGCATGAGTGAGTGGGGAGGCGAGGAGGGCGGCAGCCTGGGGGGGCTGGCGGCGGGAGGGCCGCGGGGGCTCCTCTCCTTGCAGCGGCGAGGAATGGGTCTGCGGGGGCTCCACAAAGCACCCTCCCCTCTGCCGGGGGACTCTGGGCGGGGGCGTCACTCAGCCCCTCTCTCTGAGCGCGTCGGGGGCTGCGGGATGAGGGGAAGGGGCGTCCGCGCAGGCCCCTGCTTATCGCTGGGACAGATCTGTGGCCCGGACGGCGCGGCCTGGCCAGAGTGGAGCCGGCGCCGGCGTCACCCTTCACTCAGAGCCGCCTGATTAGCATCAGGGTTCAGTCGCCTCTTGCGCGGATCCCCCAAAGAGCCGGCGGGGAGGGGCGCGCTTCCACCCAGAGCCTCAGCTGTCCAGCCCCGACCCCCGGTCCCTGGCGGGGAAGGACTCCCAGGTGTCGGCACTTTGGATCCGGGGCAGGCCCCGGAGGCCTGGGCATGGCCCTGGGTTTCCTTCTGGGCTTGTGCGTTCCTGGCCCACTAAACCCCTCTCTCACTGCCCTGGGTGTGTCCCTGTTCCAGAGACCCCGGTGCCGTTTTAATGTCAGAACGCTGCCTTTTGGAGATTAAATTACTTAATGCTTTGCTGTGTGTTCTAGCCTGAGGGCGCTGTTGACAGAAGGCAGAGTTTTTCTCCTCTGGTTGCTGTTTCCCTCCTCTTCTTCTGTTTTTCCTTTTTCCTTTTGCATTGTGTTTGTCTACATTAGCAGAGGTATCTGTGTTTGAAAAAGGATTACATCCATCAGAATGTTGCCACTTAAGATTTGCCCCCTGCCTTGGAAGCTGACAGGAGAATAAACAACACATTAAGTCTTCGCAGGGCACCGGCACTGAGAAGTCTCCAAACCAGAGGACTTAACCTGCTCAGCCCAGGCCTTTCCCCTCCGCCCCGCTGCTAACTCGAGCATGGGCAGAGTGCATCAGTGGGGAGAGAACAGTTTAAATCTTCTCGTTTGGAAATACCTGCCATACTCCGTGGAGAAGATTGGGTGTCTCCTGGGGCGGGCGAGGGGGTAGTGTTAGGAGTTATTTGGAACAGAACAGACAATGTAGGCCGAGGTGAGATATTGAGAAACGTCTCATAGTGTCTGGAAGATCCAAGATTTGCCCCACAAGTTCTTCTCTGCTATGAGGATCGTGGGCGCAATGGAGGGGACAGGATGCAGAGGGACATAGCATTTGTTAAAAGGGCCCCCAGAGACAACTTCTTCACTGGGCTTGAGTTTCCTCAGGCAGGGCAAGTTTTTCGTCATTGCCCCATATGAAAAATGGAAGATGATGGGAAAAAAAATCAACCTGGGAGTGGCTCAAAATCAGAACAGAACGCTGGTGAAAGTCACTTTCCAAGGGTCCTGCCTTCCTGCTGTGTTGCTCTTTCTTGACAATGAAAAGCCCCCTTTCTTGTCTTCCTCCCCCTATTTCTCATCCATAACGGAAAGGGCAGAGCTTCTAGAAATCGAGGTGCGTCTCCAGGTAAAAGCCACCCCAGGCAGTGGCGGCAGGGGAAGCAGCCATCTCCAGCCCCAACGGGATGCTGTGTTTTGCTTCCAGTCACAAGTTCACAGGTAAAAGTGAAAAGTTGCTCTGGGCTTCTCTTCCAGAGAAAGCTGTCTGCTCGCCATGGCAACCTTTTCCTGGGGTCTCTGGCTGTCAAGAACGGGGGTGCAAAGTTCACCAAGCCCAGCATTGTGCCCTCCTCTCGTCTTTTTTTTTTTTTTTTTCTTTCCGAAGGGATCGAGGCTGGTTAGCAGCACTATTTAAAGTGAAGATGCCAAATGAAAAGTTCCTCGTTTTAAGTTGGTGCTTATACAAAGCTGCTTTGTGGTTTTTTTCGGCCTGTCAGACTTGTCAGGCCTAGTAAGAAAAAGTATATTGTTTCCAGCACTTGGATTCCTTTCTCCCTGACATCTGCCACTCTGTAAAGATGATAAATTCCTGCCTCATTAGCCAAGGGTGTGGGATTACAGGCTGACAACACATTAATCACCAGCCTCTGTGGCAGGCTGACTAGCAATAGGCATTGTTAACAAAACTTTTCTAATATGTCACTCTTCTCTATGACAGCCTGTAATCAATCATTGTGATTGACGGCGCTGATAGATTACACTATTTATACTTTGTGTAATGAAAGATAGTGTTTCCACCTACTGTCATTTCTGGGCTAGTGGTGGAGAATCCGTGAATGGAAACAAACATAACAACAGGGCAAGCCCTCATGCCCCCCAAAATATCCATCGAACTACCCTACCTTCCCAAGTCCCGGGCGTGGCTTCCACCTTTGGGGATGAAAGAGGCACTGTGGTGGAACTTTGGCAGTTATTCTGGGATGAGGGGTGGCGGCAAGGTCCCCCGGAAGGACAGAGGTATTTGGGAGTTGCACAGAGACAGCTCTCTGTTGTGGCTGTGGTCCCAGGTATCGATGGGTCAAGTCTGCACACGTAGAAGATTCCCCTAGCAGCTCTTCTCCTTCCCCTCGTCATCCTACATGCATGCAGCCGAGCATTCGGTGCCTCCTCCCCTGCCAGATGAGAGATGATTTAGATGTTGATAAAATATTTGTTCTTTCCTGGCTCTGAGGGCAAATATTATCCTTGTTTCCCATCATCGTACAGCGCTGCAAAAGTCAACAGCACCCGGAGCAAGTACAAAACCAATACTCGGAGCGAAGCCCTTTGCTGAAGGCCTTTGCCAGGACTTGCTTTTCCCCTTTGAAGCTCAGCAAATTGCAAACAGGATAAGAATGAATCAGCTGAGCTAAAAAATGTATTCTGACTCTCACATACTGGGTATTTTTGGAGGGTCCTTTCAGTCATTTTTATTTTGGTCTGGAAAGAATCTGTAAAGGATACAGGCTATTTTTGACTTGCTTGAAGCTGTCATTTCAACAGATTGGCAAGTGAGGAAGATCCCGGGCTGGCATCCTAAGGGTAGGGAAGGAGGGTGCCTTCTCTGCGGCAGAGCCATGTTGCAGCCAATTGTGCCACAGACGCCTGTTTTAATGAATCATTTTTACAAAGATTGTTTTGTTTAATTTTCCTTGCTGTTGATTATACACAAGAAAATCGTCCTTTATTAGTTCTTTAAGGTGGTTAGACAGATTGCTTCTATGTGAAAGTCTTCATTTGACTCTTACAGGCATAGGTGTGGGATTCCCAACCTTCCCATTAAATGCATTTTTGATTTCGTGTCTCTAAATTGTGTGTGCGTTGGCAAGGCAGAGAGAGGGAGCTGAAAGGAAGCAGAGAGTTGTCCTCCTCCTGGACACAGTGGCGTGGAGCGGCATCGGATACTTCAGGTAGCCCTGCCAGTTGGCAAAGCAGAAGGAACCTGAGACCTACCCCTGGTGAAAGTGCTTTAGAGGAAGATGAGACAGGAGGAGGTGCAGGGAGCCAGGGAGCTAAACTTTAATCTCTCTGTAAAGTTTGAGTGAGCCAGGATGATTAATGAGAGAGCAGACCATCTGATTAAGCCCCTCCATGTCATAGGACATGATTAGTAGGTGACAGAGACGGTAACAGTATCCAGCCAAACCCTTGTTTCTTTCACGGCTCCGGCTGTTATATGATTAATGTCCCCAAGGGCTATCTTGGGGTCAGGCAGGGGAACCTGTCAGAACAGGTGGAAGTGACAAAATGGGCAGAAACTCCTTAGGGGGGACGGGAGTGGTGAGGGAGAGAATGAAGGGGGCAGGGCGGCCAGATGGAGCCCGCGACCTTTCTCTGATCCAAGCAGACACGGGGAGCATCGTGGGAATGGAAACGAGGAAGAATCACAAAACTGCAGATGTTTCCCAGGTCCTCAATGCATCAAGGACTGCCAGCTTGGACTTGTGGGAAGCACAGTGCGACATGGCGCGTTATCACTCATGGTTTATGTTCTGAGATGGGATGGGATGGGGCCACCGTGGGTCCTGCGGGGATTAATGTGGTATGCCCACACCTGTGCCTGTGTGAGCATGTATGTTCCTGCAGATAGGCTAGAACAAGTGCTCCACTCTGCTAGGGGATTCTGTACACATCAAATGTGTAGAGCTGATATATCAATTTACTGCTTTCTGGGGCTAACAGCTATAAACTATCTTGAATGCTCTACTTAGAAAAGATGATATGGAAAGTGAACATGGATTTGCAAAAATTACAGGTTTTTAGATCTAAAGTGGAAATCTCTAATTTAGGGAACCCAGATTACAGGTGAGGAAACTGAGGCCCAGAGAAGGTAAGTGACTTGTTCAAGGGAAGTCAAGACTAGAACCCCAGGCTTTCTATCTGTGGTATCATGTAATGAACCCTTGCTGAATCTGTTGGTAAGAAGTCTCAGACCTTTTTATTTGATGTGACTTTCTCAGCAAGACTTTGGTCTCCTCATCATGTTCCCTTTTTCCCTTCCTGTAAGTACTTTGACTTCCAAATCAATTCTCAATTGAAATGGAGTCTCACTGAGTCCCCTTGGGCAAACTGTCTTCCCAGATGTCATCTTTGAGAGAAAACTGTGCTCTTAAGGCAGCCATTTTGATTGACAGGATTCATGGAGGTGGCCATTTTGACATTAAGGGGAAACTGGATCGTGTTGAGTTTCATCTGGCAAGTCTGACATCTCTTCTTCCACCTTTGATGCCCTGTGTGTCCTTTACCCACGTTTGAGAGTCATTCCAGGGCTGTAACAGGGTCTGGTAGAACTTCCATCTTCAACCATTTTCCAGGGGGCTCTTGAGCTGCCAGGTTCCCTCTGTTACACACAACTCTGGCTCTTGCATCTCCACAGCTATGGAGCTAACTGGTATAGCACTCGAGCTGGGCAGTGACCAGCTCCTGTGCATGCTTGATCTCCAAACCAGAAGTTTACAAATTGTAAATCTTTGCTAGGTAGGAAAAAGATGACCTTGCAGCATGGTTTTGTCCATACAAACAGTGGACATGTTTCAAAAAGTTGTGACTGTGGACTTAATAACATAGCCATACTCAGTGTCCTGATCACACAGGGAGAAGAAAGAACAATGGAGATTGTATTGGATTTTACTTGATTATGTCATCAAAGGAGTAGGTTGAATAAGAGACCCAACCAGGGCCTGTTACTCTTCTGTCTCCCAAAAGTGGTTGATTATGTAGGATGTTGACGTGGGCTATCTTAAAATAGCTCTTCTTCTTGGGGGATGAACCCTACGTGAGATCTACCCCACGGGAGGGTAAAGTACAAAGGATACTGAAATCCTCCCATAGTTACTAGAGTCCCCAGGGAAGCTACGGAACAGGTAAGCCCTCCTAGAGATGGCTTCTCAGAATCATGGCTATGATTCTATAGCATAGGCTCCGGGGGATCAACTATGGTAAATAAATGTTCATGAATTTCAGAGTTCTGGTATATGATGTCTGCCGTGGGCTTCATCCCAGCATCATACAGCCTTACCAGGCCAAGCAGAGGGTGACCTCACTTGGAGACTGCTCCTGTAGTCTTTGAGAAAATCAGGCAAAATACAACCCAGATGAGAATAAGTCCTTTCAACAGTCAGCGGGATCATCCAGGACCAAACCCTCCTGTGAACACATGGGAAAAGTTGAGCAAACTTTGGCAGAATGACACGAGACGATGCTAAGCCTTTACTGTAGCATCGAGTGTATTGTCAGAAGTTCTTTGGTGGCGTGATGTTGTCGGCAGTGTGATGATGGGTTTTAGTACAGGTTAATTGGTTGCCTGGGTGGATCATGAAGTTCTTATGCCTTTCTCCTGTTGTTATATAGGTTGAGATGCCAAAAATTCAGCCTGTTATAACCTACAAAAGGAATCCATCTTTTCCAAGATGTTGCCCTATTCCCTCTGTGTGGACCACTTTACGGTGGAGCCATGGTGCTATGGAGGTGGCACCTGGCTTTGCTATTAGTAGGGACCTAAAGCTATTTTGGGGTCTCACCATGACCCACTAATAAGGTTTGGGAATCATTTTATGAAAGGCCACAAGCAAATGGTGACTAATGACAGAGTACTGAAGTTTCTGAATGGTGTACATTCATGTAAATTAGAGCAGATTCACATTGTCTGCCTAATTTCTTGAGCAGGGAGCAAGGAGTAGAGTTAATTACCTCAGGGAGAACCATGTCTCACCTTAAGGGAGCCCTTGGGAGTGGGTTGGGCTTGATGAAATTATCCATCCAGCACTTGGGCAGAGAAATGTTTGAGAACTACTGTATTAAGATGTCATGTACTAATGTTATTACCCAACCAGAGTGTGTGACAAATACTTTAATGAAGAACAGCAAATATTCTGGATGGCAGTTACTTCTTCACTTCAAGGCAGAGATGAGCTATATTTAAAATTCAGGAAATGCAAACTTATGTTCATTTGAGGCTAACACATGTACGTGAGTCTGCCCTTTTATGAAGGATGAAAGCGTAAGAGAAATTTAGAGTGCAGGAGAGAACTCACTTACCTGGTAAGAGATGACCATTCTGTGGCCACATCAGCTTGGACTCCCAAACCCAGGGTGACAAACCCTCTCATTCCTTTTCAGATTGAAAAACATCACAATCATATCTTCTCTATCCTGTTATTTGTTTTTGGGAAACTTTCTGAAAATGGATTCTTTTTGTGTATGGTTGTTTAAAGAAACCCAGAAAAATCAGCCTGTGTAAGTACACTTTTTTTTTTTTTTTTAAATTGGTGATTTTCTTTTTGTAGTTTGGAACTCGAGGCAAATGAAGGTCTCCCTGGTGCCCTGGTAGCTACAGCTCCTCTTTTAGCATTTTTTCAAAGGGCACAGGCCAATCTGCCCATAATGAGCTCGGAGAGTGAGGATGAAGTTCTTGATAATATGACACAAATTTCTTTACTTTTGCTCCTTATTTCATCTTAATTAGTCCCTGTAGAAAGGATTGATTTTTGAGAGGCTTGTAGTGAACATCTGTTGGTATTCCTGGGGTCATTCTTAGCCTGTCCTGTGTTTGACATTTCTTGTAAAAGAGGAGGCATTTGTTCATATTGACATTAGCTGCCTCTGTATCTCTCGGTGGTACAGATGGTCTGTGAATAAAGACATCAAGCTAATAGGCACGATGACAAGCTTCAATAGAGCCAGGGCTCCTCACACTTAAATGGCAGGGCAGCATAGATTGCTTCTGCTGCTGAGGCTGGGGTCTGCGGGTAGCAAAGCATATGGAATAAGTTAAAAATGAAGAGGGATCCTGGAAAATGACTAGAAATCTCTCCCTGAAATTATAAGGGCTTTCATTGTCGTTGTTGTTATTATTATTATTATTGGTCCATACATTGTGTCAAGGTTCCAAGATAGGCGCTATCAGGGAGGGGAAGCAGAAACTGGATTTTCTGCCTGTCCTGTGAAGATACATTTCTCTCCCCAGAACTGGCCATACTAAATCCCAGAAGGGAACTATTGTTCTCGATTTCTGGGTGAAATAGGTTCATGCTCCTGCTTCCATCGGAGGACAGCCACTCTAAAGTGTGGAGACTGTTTTTATCCCACTCCACCCCCATGGAACCCTGTTTTCCCAAAGGATGTCCAGGAGAGCAGCACTCTGGAACCCTGTGGTTCTGGTTATTCCCAAGGGTCTGGGCTTTCTCCCAAATGCACGTCCCAGTTTGTTATAATAGTTCATCATGGCTTTGGCATATGTGTATTCATCTCAATTTAAGCCCATTTACATTTTAATCATGAGCCACCTATTAAGACAAAGAGGTTTTTCAGTTGACTCTTTCCAATGTGAAATGCCACATCTTACGTTACCTAGTTCCGGTCTGAAGGGGAGCCTCCTCCCAGCTCTGGTATTCAGTGGCTAAGACCCCATTTGTTCACGGCTCTTAATCAGTCTCTGTTGTATCCTTGCAGCTTCTGTCTTCCCAGATGCTGGAATCCTAATATTTTCTGTCTGTCCTGGTTACAGCAGCCCCCCTTGACTCAAGCACTTGAGTAGCTTTTCCTGTCTTCTCCTGTCTTCATCACTACCACGCGGTCTTTATTTTCCATGTGTGCATTGGTGACATGTCTGTATGTATGTTTTGATTTTCAATTTTCATACCCTCCCTTGTTTCATGGATGATTTGAGGTAGCTTATAAGAATAAAAACTAAAAAGCAACAAAAATAGGACCTTACCGGTACAATGGAAAATATTTAAAAAGGGGATGATAACAGAAATGCTTTTCTGTGATACGAAACCCAAAACAGTACATCCTGTTCCTCATAAATCAGGATTATTCTGACATCACACATACCAAAAGGCCTTGAGTTGAGACAGATACTTTTATGTGAAGGGTATAAAATTAACTATAGAACTGGGTAGGTAGATAAAAACATAATTCATTGCTTGTCTGATTGTTCCTTCTTTATCTTAGATGTTAGTTGATACTGAGACTTTAGTATATGTTCCTCACTCCGCCCACGCATGGGAATCTCGACTTGCTAGCTGCAGTAGATGAATTATGGCCTTGGGAGAGAATGACCTAACAGGAGAAGGAGACACGAAGGAGGAGGCACTAAGGAGAGAATAGAGATGAGTGGGAAAAAGGGGAAGGAGAGGAGAAGGGAGTCCTCCAATTAGCCTGGATAATGGTAAGATTAATGAGATGCTCTAGTTAAAGAGGCAATTATCTGCCACTGTGGCCTTGAGGTACCATTATGAGAAGCTGAATCAGATATTTAAGAAGGAGGGACAATGGGGCTTTTGAAAGGCTAAGGATAGAAAACAATCGATACGTGATTGCCTGGAATCTGTTTGATGAGGGTCAGATGGGGATGTGGCCGTGCCTTGGTTCCTCTGTTGGACTGTGTCCTGACTTCATATTTCAACTCTCCTGACTCCTGGGTGGGTTGTCATGAAATGAAAGGAACCTTCTTCCCTTTCGTGGTTCTCTCATGCCAACTTGTGTTTTGCTTCTCAGTCATTGTTCCTGCTTTTCCCATGACGGTGAAGTCCTCAAAGACAGGGCCCAAGCCTCCACTGTGAGATTCGGCTTCCGCTCCGTGGAGTCTACATCTTTTTTTTTTCAGACTTGAAACTCCCCAATGATGAGAATCGGTGTCTTTTGTATTTTTTTAGGAGCTTCTCAGATGGAGCAGTTATTCCTGTCCTCTTCTCCTCTGAATCCTACTCTGGTTTCCATTGGGAATTCTGCATCCCTTAAATCGACGAATGTTTATAAAGACCTCATATGTGCCAGGTACTGTTCTAGACACTGGAGATACAGCACTGAACAGAGACTGAGTCCCTGCCCAAGGAGCTTACATTCTGGGGTGGAGGAAATAAGAAAGATAGTAAGTAGGTAAACAAATAAGTGTCAGGCAGGGCACCATGGACTGGGAATGCAGGAGGGAGGTCATGCTGTCACATGCAGAGTGATCAGAGCAGGCCTTTCTGAGAAGGTGACACCTGATGTGATATGACATAAAATCATATGGGCCTGTGGGGATAAGAATTACAGGCAGAGGGGACAGCAAGTGCATCCTCTCTGGTCTCTGGTATCTCCAAGAGAGTGGGACAGCCCAGGAGCAGCATCCAGGGCCCAGAGACACCTGATCATCTTAAGTCTCAGAATCAGATGCTCCAGCATCTGCTGTGGCAGATTGTCTCCTGCTTGGGCTGTGTCCAGTCTCAGTTGGTGCCAGCGGCTCTTTTTCACCCATCAGCACCTTCAGATATCTTCCTCTTTCTGCCTGTCTGTGGGGTCTTTTAGAACTCTGGAGCCAGGCAGTCTGGGTTCAAATCTCATCCCTGCCACTTAATAGTTGTGCAAGTTGTGCAATAGTTAGGCAAGTTATTAATGTCTCTGTGTCTCTGTGTATCCTTATCTGTGAAATAAAGAGAATAATTGTCCCTAGCTCAGAGATTAAGATGATTTCATGCATGAAAATGCTTGGAATATAACCTGCACATCGTAAGTGCTATGCAAATGTTGGCCTCTGTTATTGTT
Source organism: Indri indri (assembly GCA_004363605.1). NCBI lineage: Eukaryota > Metazoa > Chordata > Mammalia > Primates > Indriidae > Indri > Indri indri. The sequence continues at coordinate 18,487 of RJWJ010002124.1, forward strand.
GCTGTTGTCGTTAACTTATTTTAGCAAATAAAAAATCTTTCCTATGCTGTGAGGCCAGCCTCCTCCCTGAAGCCTCTCATCCTCTTGCTCACCTACAAAAGGAGGGGTGGAGCTGAACATGATCATGAGCTCTAAGGTTTTTTTGTCAGGCCTGCCTTTCTGGATTCTACTCTGAGCCACTTGAAGCACATCCCAACCCCAAGGCTGCAAACCTGATTCTGCACTTACAGACCATTTTCTTCCTCCATGGTTCATGGAGAGTAGTCTTTCTTCTCTACTCTTAAGTTCTTTCATGGCAGGGATGAAGGCTTCACCTCTTTATGTCTCCTGTATCATCTAGGATGACTCGAGGGATGCTAAGATCTGGGTGATTTACTCTGTGCTTTTTGGGGGGTTCCAAAAAAATACAGTCTGCTCATGCTGTTCGGCATGCGATGCTTTCATCAGCACAACTCTCCGTTCTCCATGCCGTCCTCCAGTGGAGACCACTGGGGTGGTGGCTAACAGACCTCAGACCAGGGGGCCACACTGCCTGGACCTGAATTCTACTGGCTCTGTGACTTTAGGGCTAATAATGATCCCTCCCAGTTTCAGGAGGTTAATGAGTCAGTACACGTGATGCACTTAGAAAAGTGCTGATGAGTGGTCTATAAGTGTTAACTATTGATATAGTATTGTTATTAATATTCTTTCAGTGTTTCTTATACATATAAAGGCTCAAAAAGGATGATTAGGGTAGTCCTGGCTTCTCTGAAAATAAAACCTGGAAGGAACTCTTTCACTAGTAAGGTGGATGTGAGGCCGTGTCCTGCAGTGTCTAAGAAGCTGGTGCTTATTAAGGAGCTGTATCCTGGCCAAGGCCAGTTGGCAATGCCCCTAGTCCTGCCTTATGGCCTAATTTGTTATTCAATTTTCTGTCACCTCCATGGATTGCAACTTTCTCGAAGACACTTTGCATATCTTCCTGCGCCCCTGAAACTCTGTGTCATGTGAGGAGATCCAGCAAACATTTGCAGAACGAATTCCTAACTGGCTGGAAGGTGGATGACGGGTGGACGAGAGACAAACCTTCTCTATCGTATTGTCATTATGACTTCCAAAGAGGTGGGAGTTCTTTCGTTTCTTCCCCCACTCCGCCTTCTTCCTCTCACCCCACCTTCTTAACCTTCCCTGTATTTTCACTTTCTCCTGCCTCTTCTTCATTTCCTCATTGCTATTCTCTCTTCCTGTGCCGCCTCTCCCACCATCTCTGGGCCCAACCATGACCCTCCATGGCTACTGCTGTCTCCTTTGTCATCATCATCAAGTACTAAGCACCCCCCAAGCCCTGAGAAGATCACGTCTAGAGTGTCCATGGCACAGTGATGCAGTTGGAAGAGCGTTGGGATTTTGCTTTCTTCCCTTGGCAGCGATCCCTCAGGGTGACCCAGAATCATTTGCTGAGGTAACAAGACGATGAGGTCCCCCCCTCACTTTGACACCCTTTGTGTCAATGTTTTGATAACGTTCTGCGCCAGGCGTATCATGGCTGAAAGTGATGCCACCGGCACACGGGAAACTCACACCTTTTCTCAGGCCGCCTCTCCGTCCTCTGCACTTACTGCTGTTTAAATGTCACTGCTATTGAACAAACAGGGGAGTAATGTGTCGGGGAGACAGCTAATGCTATATTTTGGTAAGTTCTTATCTAAATGCCTCTGGCAAGCTATTTGCCCTTGGTAAAAAGTATCCTGGTCTTGCTGGCGAAACTCAATAGGAATTGTACCAGGCCACTCCTTTGGAACTTGGGTCCCTGTGGGAGTCCTGGATTTAAGCCCTTTGGCCACACGATGAGTAGAGGTGGGGTCAGTGTCCTCAGCGCTAGCAATACTAAGTAGTCTCAGTCCTTTTCAGATATCGGCTGCCCCCTACGTCTCTGAGAAGGACTCGCTTGTGGGGCCTCAGTTTCACCATTGGGACAGTGAACCTCCATGGTTTGCCCCCCATTGCTTAAATATTCTCATTGACCACCTGAAGATAATCGCTCTGTGGGTAGCTCATGGACAGCTGGGGGCTGCCCAGGCCCCATCATTTCTGTCATAAAAGCAGAGGTTTGGGGCCATATTGTCACTGGAAAAATGTATGGCATCTTCATTATTATTTTTGATATTTCTGCTTTGTTAGGAAGATATTTCTAGCAATTATCTTTTAGATCAGTAACTTTAAGAAGCTGAAACTCAAAGGGAATTCAGAATCTGGTTTATTTTCTGATTCAATTTTTTTTTTCTTTTGGCCTATGAAGAAGCAAATAAGATAGTATTTATTTCTCTTCTTGTTCCCTCCTCTGCAAACATTTAATTGATTTTATTCATTTCAGCAGACCATGATAGAAATAGCAGCAGTTTCCGCTTCTTCCTGTTAACACTTTTTTTTTTTTTTTTTTTGCAGGGGTGGGGGCTGGGGGAGGCTTAGACAGGTGAATGTCTTCCTGTGTTTGGCTGTGTTGTGCATGGAGGGGATTTGGAGAATGTTCATTCTTCAGAGGTTCCTGTCTTTGCTGTCCACAATACTTTGTAACGAGGCTACCTCCCTTTCAGCTAAGTGCTGATAAAACAGAGTTTACTAAGACAGCTTGCTGTGTTTAAAGAATGTGTATCTGGAAGGTTTGTGTCCTAATTAGATTTTGAATATTTTTTTCTAATTGTATCACACCTGAAATGATGAAAAATTCTCTAACAAAAAAATATTAAGCCACTGATGGCTGAGTGGGTGCTCAGAGTAAAATTGTCTACTGTCCGTATAGGCAGGAAACCAAAGTAAGGTGAAGATGCGGGGAGGGAACCTCAGTAAGCATAGGTCTGTCACCTGGGGGAGGAGGATGCGATGGCTGGAAGAGAGAGTCTGGGTTTCTGGTGATCATGCCCACATCACGACTACATCCGGCTGGAGGAACAGAGCTTCCTCCCCTTGCCTTTGTAAGTGAACCAGCATGAAGTCCTGACTACATGTTGTCACTTTTCCTAGAGGGCTTATGGGAAGAGGGGAGAGTAATAAAGCTGCTTCTTTGAGAAGCTGCCTCCTTACCCATATGTTCTCAGATAGCCATGGGCTGCAATGGTGTGCCGCAAAGGAGAGTTAAGACCTTGCACTGGGCCTTGACATTCAAACCCCACACGTGCAGGTTGACAGACAGAGGGGATATCCTGACGAACATATTCACAGGTAGCCCCTCAGATGGAGCTTCGGGAGAAAAGCCAGCTCTAGGACTTGTTTGGCCTCAGGAACATCGAGGATGTTCATGATGGAGCTGGATTTTCCACTGGCTTCTGAGCCAGCAGGATCTGCTTTCTCTCTCCCTCCCGTATCTTAGGTTGAATACTATTCTCATGCAATAATTTTGGCTATTTTGTTTTTATTCACAATTGCTGATAATACATAGGCATTTTGCATGCACTGACCTCTGAGTTTTTTTGTTTGTTTTTTCATGAAAACATTTCTTTGTTCAGTGCCCTCTGGTATAACCTGTAGTTGCTGGAATTATAGAAGTGCTAATAGGATTCCTTTAGGTAGCAAGGGAATATTGCAAGGAAACATGGAGAAGCAAAGAGTCCACACTCATGACGTAGGTCCTTCATCCTTCCCTCGTGTGCCAACTGTTCATCACCCTGCTCCCTCCTGTCTGCATTCGGGCTCCTGATTTTTCTTTGTGTCTCTCCACTTCTGCCCCCATACTATCGTCTTTCCATCTTGCAATACATTTTCTTCTTTTTGTTGCTCTGTGCAAGGGACTTCATCCACTGCTTACCAGCCTATTGGAGGGGTTGCTTTTAGCTCAGGTTCTCCTCTGAGCCATTTCGCTGTGGGCAGAATTGTGGAGTTGCACGTTAAAAGGGCTGTGGTTATGACAGGCTCTCTGCATGGAATAAGAAAAGAACAATCTTGGGCAAAAGGCTCTCTGCAGTCTTCCTGATACCGTTGCCAACCAAAAACCACCCTAAGCAGATTGTGCTGAAGGTTGGATGCTCCTCAGACCAGATACCTGGCTGAATGTTTCCTTGAAGTCAAGCCTGGACAGCAGGTTCTGACTTTTCAGGCTACTTGCTTATAAAGCCAACCATGTGCATACAAAATTGCTCACCCAAGAAGTACCAAGTGGTTGCTGACTGTGCAGTCATTATGAGCACTTACGTTTGTTGAGGGGGACATCAGGATCCTGTACACCTGCCTAACCATGGTGACTTGTGCTGGTAGAAGTAAGTTCTTTTTTTTTTTTTTTTTTAAACATTGGTGTTGCCAGACAATCTTAATAAATGTGATGCCTTGTTCTCTAAAATAAAATACCATCTCAAAAATATACATATGTGTGCATATATATACATATACATGCATGCGCACACACAGTAGAAGCACTGTTAACTAACTTGCGTTTCACCAAGTTGGTGGATTCACCAACGCCTGCTGTCCTCCCATGAAACATACTGGGAGAGGCACATCACCTTGCGTGTGCATGGCCAGGCACTTCTGCTTCCACCAGGTAAACGTGTATGTTTACCAAGAGTCAGTTGAGTCTGTTCCCAAACCTACTTATGTTAGTTGTTTATATTGTAATAATGCAGTTTAATTAAATGTTATAAAACCAATGAAATGTGAGAGTGCAGAGATTTTTTTTTTCCATGAAAACTAAGGTGAATGTTTTGGAAAGACTCAATGAGGTTTAGCTTTTAAAAAAAGAATACAATCAACCAAGTGTGGACAAGGCAGCTTGGGAGAAAAAAATCATAAAATTCTAGAAGGAGTCTGCACTCAGATTGCCTTGCAAGTGTTTTTAAGTTCTAAGTTTCCCCTTTAAAGAAAACAAAACAGGAAATTTTAGAAGCTATATAATAAGAATGGTTTGTACAAAATAATTCAGGCTAAACTCCAGGTAAGAGACCCATATGAAAAAAAAAAAAGTCTAAGCCTGCATCAAAAGATCAGCAAATTAATTTGATTCACATGATTCATAATAAAATGTTTAAGAAGTGTGACTATAACATTTTAACCAGCTTGAAAAAAAAAAAAAAACAACTAGCTAACCAACTACTGGCTCAGATCACAGCATATAAAGTGCTTCTGCTCTAATACTGGCCCATAAAATTGAAGTCTGGTAGGTGTGTTGGGAGGAGAAACGAGAGCATTGGCAATGAAATTAATTAATTTTCCAACCACCTGTCAGTGTTCCTTTTTACTTTTGCCATGGAGTTCTGGTTCTCAACGGTATCAGGAAAAGTAGACATTTCCATGGAGGTGTGTGTGGAGGAAAATGAGGGTTTTCAGGATCCCAGGACAGCTCCAAAGTCTGATGGTGGCCGCATTCCTGGTGCAGTGCACACTGCCGGCATTCCACCTGCCTCCAAGACAGCACAGATGGAAAACCCTGAGTTATTGGTGTGGATGGTACATGAAGACTGGGAGGTTGAAGTTCTGTCATCGCTTTCCAGGTCAAGAAAGTTGGAGGTGGCTGTGAGCCTCCTCAGGAATGTGGCCCCTGACGTTTGCCCGTGCAGCTCTTTTGTCAACAAGAGAGCTCCCGGTTGTAGAAGTTAAAAGCAAACTTTGCTTTTGACTCAGAGAATGTGTGGGAAGTAGTAGCTCCGTGAGAGACGCCAGGTGCCAGATGAGCTAAAGGTGAAGCCATTCACTTGGCTTGACTGACGGAGATGATGGGTGTGTATGCTCCCCGACGTGGAAACAACCTGCAGTGAAATCCATGCCTGAACTCCTCCCATCTGTGAAGATGCCCAGAGACTCTGGAGTGGCCTCGGCATGATCCTGAGAGTAGCACACCCCAGAGTACCAGGTCAGGGGCTTATGTTACTGATGTGATTCCCCGCTGTCTAGCCCAGAGCCCATCAGGGAGGTACTCATTAAAAACGTGTAAGCATCGAGCAGGACGTGTTCCATACAGAGCAAATTCGTTTACCAGAAGACCTCCCGTCTGTGTTCCAAGAAGAATCTCCTGTATTCTAACATCTGTGAGGGATACCCAGTGGAGTCTAATTGGAGAGTCCTTTATTCTAAGTAAAATAAACCCTCCATTGCAAATGCAAAAGTGATAAACAATTTAAATACAATTTTTAAAATATAGGTGGTCCTCAGCATCTCCCACCCCTTGTGGACACCTCCAGGTGTCCCCTAGGAAGGGCGACTGTTCTCAGGATTCAGTCCAGGGTGCTTCCTAACCAACATCAGCAGTGCCAGGGCCTCCCAAGTCACCGGTGAAGCCTGGGTGGGGCTGGCATGCCCTTTGCTGTCACCCATCTCCGGGCTGACCACCCGGTCACTTTGCTCAGCCCCTGGCTTTGCCGTTGGTGCTGCTCCATCCCGAAGTCCTTCCCCTCAGCCTGCCAGCCCCTCGCCTTTTCAGGGTCACCCCCAACTTTACTCTCCTACTTCTCCTCAGGCTACTGCCCGTAATCACCATTTCCAGTGGGCCGAATACTCTTTGTACCTCCCACTGCAAACTGGTTCAGAGACTTAATGCTTGTCTCCTAAAACAGACCCTTAGGTTGCTGGGATCTCTTGGCAAGGCTGCTTGGGCACAGTGTGCTCAGGTCTCTGCCCCTCTCCCTCGGGGATGTGCACGCCACTGTGCTGGGTGGCTGAGGGCGGGTTCTAAGAACTACCGAGAATCACTGTTCTCTCCTCTTCTCACATATGGTTGCTAAACCAGAATCGTTTGCTGATCTTCCTTCCCTGGGGGTGGGCGTCTTCCTGGGGCAGAGCTCCACAGTCCTGCTCATCACCATCGGGAGTCTGTTTCTCACCTCCCCTGGCAGCCACAGCTGTGTCTACACACACCCCGCCAGGCACACACACACCTGTCTGCTGCCATGCCTGGGTGTGAGCTAGGAAGCGTTTTAGTGAGAAGTAGGCTAAAGTAGAAGTTAATAATAAGGGCTCTTGAACCAGACTACCTGGTTCAGTTCCTGGCTCTTCTATTTACTAGCTGCGCTAGTCTAGGAAAATTACTTAACCTCACTGATTTCTGTTTCTTCATATGTAAAACGCGATAATAATAGTATTTACCTTATAAAGGTTATTGTGAGGAATGAATGAGTTGGTTTTCATACTTTGAGTAGTGCCTGGCATGTAGTAAGCACTTAATAAATGTTAGCTATCATTATTATTATTATATCTGAATGCCATTCTCTGAGGCTGCTCAAATTCTTCTTTTTTGGATACTTCTTAGAACCACTGTCAATCAATAGATACAAAGGAATCTGGGTCAGGAGGACTTACCAGCTTCCATCTCCTCTTAGACTCATTCAGAATACTTTTTTTTATACCTTTAGCTACAAATATTCATAAATTACTACATATTTTAGGCCATCAGATTATTGGTAACTGACCCTATTTGGGTAAGTTGTTAGGATAGAATCTCACCTCTATTACTCTTAGTTACTCTGTGTATTTAAAGTGTCTTAGAATTCTTTGGATCTTGAAATTTTAATTAGGGATTGATACCAGGTTCTGATGACTTGTAAATGGACACTGATCATTTGTTAGGCTGTGTTTTGATAAGCAGACTTTAAAAAAAAAAAATTCTTTGGTCAGAAGCTGCTGTTCTGTGAAACTAAGCCAGACTATGTTTTGTCTTATGTGTTAATGGGGAGCGTATTGTTTCTTGGTGAACAGTTTGCATGACTATTGTGATAATCTATCCTGTCTCCCTACCTTCTGTCCCTACCCAGCCTAGCCCATCTTATACCATACAAATGGAGTAATCTTCCAAGGGCATGATTTTGATCATGTCTTTTTTTCCATGCAGAAAAGCAAATAGGGCTGCTCCCTTGCTTGCTAAAAATACCTGCTCATGGTCCAGCACAACTGGCTCAGCCTAATGTGTCGGGGACCTGCATTTTCTACTGCATCTTCACAGTGCTGGTGCTTCCACCAAATTGGCTGACTCCTACTTGTCACAAATGCTCCCTGCTTTTTTTTCTCTCTGCCCTTTTCTTTCCTACCCACCCACTTTCCCAGCATGTCCTTCTCCAGACCAGCATGACACAATCCTATTCATTTTTCAGGACTCACTGTAAAGCCGGTTCCCCTGGGAATCTTTCCCTAATTCCTCTCGGCTGAATGGAATCACCCCTGATGTACCATAGTCCTTCATTCCTCATCATGTGCATATCATATACCATTTCCAGTGCTAGGTATAAGGATATTTTCAATGAACATTGTTATGTTGAAATCTTATACAGATCTCTATCACTTTAGGAAAAATTCTTAGAAATATTGAAGGTCTTTGATGCATATTGCCAAATTGCCTTCTAGGCAATATTAATCCATTTATTCCCTACTGTCTGTGGTTCAGTGCCTATGTCCCCATACTCTCTATAAGCCTGGAAGTTGTTTACCCCCCACCTTTGCTATTTTGGTAGGTTTTTTTTTTTTTATTAAAAAAAAGATTTAAAAACCTTGTATTTTAATTCAGGTTGTATTGCTCTAATTTCTAGTGAGGCTGAACATTTCAAAAATGTGTTTATTAGCCATGCACATTCTCTCTGAATTGTCCGTTGACAGAGCACTTGACACTTTATAGCATAGTGTTTTTGTGAACTTGTCAGCTACTAAGGATCCATGTGATAAACAGCTATGCTGTCGGCCTCAGCCACTGTGCCTAGCACATGATGGGTATGTACTAAGCATTTGTTGAAAGATTAAATGAGTGAATATATATGGCTGATGATGGTTAGTGTTCCTTAAGCAGTTAAAAATATCTAGACTCTAATTAATCTCCAGTCCAATTCAAGATACCATTCTCGAATGTGACATTCAGCATGATCAGACCAATGCCTCTCCCTTTATGTGCGCTCTATTTGTGAGGTTGGTTGAGAGGGTCCCAAGGTTAGATTTGCAGACATAAAAAGAATTGGGGTAGGGAGATCCTTAGGGGGCCGTCTATGATCCTGGAACATCTCATGCTCTGTTATTGACATGTTTGGACCTCACCAAAATAGATAGTGATTTCAGAGCCCAAGACACAGGAAGGCAAGTTCAGAGCAGACCTCTGCTTTGAGAGATGCCTGCTTTTCAACTGAGATGGTTCAGTGATGACCTCAGGGACTGATGGCTGGCTATTAGGATTGAGTCTTCTTAGATGTCAGCTCATTTCCTTGTAGAAAATGAAATCCAATAAAAGCTGGTTTATCTGGCATTCTATCAAGCAGAACATTTTTTATTTCATCATATTCATATGAGTGACCCTAAGGCACTGCAGGATGGTGTTCAGGGTCACTTTGGAGTTAAGGGTCTTATACATTATATTATCATTCTTTTGAAAATTGGTGATTGTGGCAGATGTGGTAATTTCCCATTCACCAGAATGCCTGAGTCACCAAAAGCAAAGATTTCTGCAGACTGGGAAAGTTTTGTCGGGGGAAGGAGAGAGAGAGAGAGAGAGAGAGTGAGCGTGTGTGGTGTGTGTGTGTGTGTGTGTGTGTGTGTGTGTGTGTGCGCGCGCACTCGAACACGCAGGTGAGCACATGAATATGAGCAACACAGGCCCGGGATAGAACAATGAGTTGGAGTCCACTAAGAGAGTGAAACTTACTCTTGACCATTCCTATGGTTCTCAGATTTAACCAGCTGACAAGCACCTTGTAAGGGTGGCTTCACTTTGAAATTGTTTGGTTCCAATCAAGAGAAGTAAGGAAACCAAAACCTCTTCAACTCTATGCTAAAAGTGTTAATCTTATTTCATAAAGGAAATATGGGGTTGGATTATTTTTATTATTGTGTGTGTGTGTGTGTTTTTCTTAAGTAAAGAAAGCAATAAGTGGTTTCTTCCTTGTGCGCAGGTAGCTCCTGCCAACCTGACCTGTTGACAGATAATTGCTTGACAGCCGGGCCTTTGATGTTAAGCTTCACTTTAGGCAGAAGGAAAGTTTCTCTGCACCTCCCTGGCAGTCCTGGGTGGTCCTGTCTGCTTTCCTTCCCCAGAGCCTTGCCCAGGAAACCCAGGGTTCAGGGCCTCTAGTGGGGGGAGGGGCCCCCAAAGCCAGGCCTCTCCCCCCAGCGCGGAGAGCAAGGCGGGGCCGCAAACTCTGCTTAAAACAAACAAGTGCTAAATTAAAAAGAATGTTAAATACAGATCAGCTGCCTGGCTCCTGACAGCAGATTTAATTCTTCCCTCCTCTCACCTGATGGAGCTTCGCCTGCAGGGTTTGCATCAATTATCCGTCGACATGTGGAAAATGATTGATGAGCTGCCTGCGGCACTGGAGTACACTTTGTCAACCACTCATCATTTATACATCTTATCTCTGCCAGAACAAAAGCTAGGACAGCCCTGCACTGAAGTTGGGGATGGGAAGGGGACGATGAGAATCGGGGGTGAGGGAGGCAGCCCGGGCAAAGCTGTTGGGTGCCCACAGGGACGGGCTGGGGTGAGGAGGCCGGGCTGTTGCCTCCGAACCGTCGAGTGAGCCAGCTCTGCCCTGGCCACAGGCCCTGGTTTTGCCAAAACTCTTCGACTCCCCCAAACCGGGGACTCGGGGCCTGCGCCCTGTTTTCATCACAGCACCCTCTAGAGGGCTTTAGAGGCACTGCAGCTACGGCGGCCGCTGGCCCTTGGCCTTCAGCCCCTTCCTTGAGGCAGGCACAGCTCCACCGTCCCTGCCGGAGAGGGGTCCGCCTGGTGTGTCCAGCCCGAGAGAATGTCAGGGGAGCTGTCCATAGAGTAGCGGGCTTTAGGGCCAGCTTTTGGGGAACTGGCCCATCCGATGATGGTGCGATTTGGCAGCAAAATTCCTTTTTTTTTGTTTGTTTTAATTCTTGTTCCCAAGGCTGAAGTGAGACACACGTGTTTTCACTCTGAGGCAAAAGGTTGGTGGTGACGCTGGCTGCTTGTTTGTTTCCCACGTGTGGCCTTCCCCACAGGTCTGAGCCCACCCTACAGCGTGAACAGGAAATATCCGCTCACAAAGGCCTTTCAGTCGGTGCCTGCCTTCTCTCTCCTGGTGACACTATTACAGCCACAAACCCAGGTGGTGACCTAACAATCGTTTCTAGGCAATAACCGCTGAAAATAGCCATTCTATTATGAGCCGATCTCTATTAATTCACTCTCTATTAAAGGCATCCCATTTATTGATTTTTTTTCTTTGAAAGAGAGGGTACTGACAAATATGAAGTCAAGTGACCTAGTTATATAATTTGAGTGATAGGCCCAACGGATTTCTTGGTAATTGGCGGGGGGTTAGAGAGGAATTAAGGGAAGAAACCTCAACTTTATAATGTAATAGGATTTCACTCTGATAAAATTTGATACACTACTTACAAATCGTTAAATGCTAAATAAGAATGAAAAATGAACATAGATATTGTATGAATTCTAAAAGCAAGTAACAGAAGTAGGAGGCAAGATCATACCAGAAAAGAAGTGACTCCATCTAAGAGAATTATGAAATAGAAAGAAAAAAAGTAGCAAAACACCAAAGGACCCCATACCCAGGAGAACAATTCAGTGACCTTTGAAAGTTTTAAAGCAGTATTTTAAACTCTTCTAAAAATTTTATTGCGGCCAGGCGCAGTGGCTCATGACTATAATTCTAGCACTCTGGGAGGCTGAGGCGGGAGGATTGTTTGAGCTCAGGAGTTGGAGACCAGCCTGAGCAAGAGCGAGACCCCGTCTCTACTATAAATAGAAAGAAATTAGCCAAACAACTAAAAATAGAAAAAATGAGCTGGGCATTGTGGCGTGTGCCTGTAGTCCCAGCTCCCCGGGAGGCTGAGGCAGGAGGATCACTTGAGCCCAGGAGTTTGAGGTTGCTGTGAGCTAGGCTGACACCACAGCACCCTAGCCCGGGCAACAGAGTGAGACTCTGTCTCAAAAAACAAAAAAAAAAAATTTTGTTGGTATTGTTGGATAAGGTATTATCTCTAACATTCAAGAGTTAATATAATATTAATAGATGAGATAACAGTGACAGGTAAGTAATCATCATGACAGCAGGTGTTTCACAAAAACTTTATGGAACATGAATTATCCTATACAGAGGGACCTTCTTGGAGCAGTGGAGAAAGGTGGCCGCTGAAGAACCCATCATGGCCACAGTGTTCTACTGTCAGTGGATCATCCACAGTGAGGGGTCTCGTTGACAGGACCTCTGTCCTGGGTCAGAGAAAGCCCTTGTAGGCTTCCTCTAACCCCAAAATTATAAACTAAAGAATAGTTCTCATAAAATCCTAGCACCAAGGATAGGCATATTCAGTTTGACACAGGTGGATGAACTGTAAAGTGACCACACCAAATGGAGACCTGTGATTGATCCCTTTGAGATGGATTCTGTTTTAGATTTAGGTGGTAGCCTCCTCTTGCACCACTATGAATGGGTTTTCCGTATTTTGTGCTTTTGATAACACTTCAAGTCTTCCATCTTGGTAGATGGGCACCTATTTGCATTAATCTTGAAAGTTTTGAAAGGTATTTGTATGAGTTTCCTAGGGCTGCTATAACAAAACACCACCAATTGGATGGCTTGAACAATAGAAATTTGTTGTCTTACAGTTCCGGAGGCTGGAAGTCTAAAATCAGCATGTCTACAGGGTTGGTTACTTCCCAGTGCTGTGAGGGAGAATCTGTTCTATTGCTCTTCTCTAGCTCCTGGTAGCCTCAGGCATTCTTTGGCTTGTAGATAGCCATCTCCCTGTGTCTTCACCTGGTCTTCCCTCTGTGAGTGTCCGTCTCTGTGTCCAAATTTTTCCCTTATATAAGGACACCAGTCACATTGGATTTGGGGCCATCCTAATGACCTCATTGTAACTCAATCATCTGCAAAGACCTTACTTCTAAATAAAGTCGTATTTACAGGTATTAGGAGTTAGGACTTCAGCATCTTTGGTGGAAAACACGATTCAACCCATGCCTGTATTACCCAGGAACTTTAATTTGATAAATTCTACCTTCAGTGCTTCATTTTGTAGTTTAAGGCTTAAATTTCTATCTTGAAGAGGGAGCCATATCATGTCTTATCTAAGAGTGAGCGTATACTCACTATTTGATAAATATTCATTAAATTAATGAATAAATGAGATTTTAATCCTGAACTTTCTTGGGAGAAAAAGGGCATTTTTAATATGACATTTGTACCAGAAAAAAACTAATTTACATTTCATGTAGTCAGGGCATTAACTCCCGAGGCACAAGAAACTTTCAAAAATGTATCATACGAAGCTCAGAGTTTAGCCATTTATAGGGAATCTTCTGTTTATGAATGGCACAATGGGTAGAAGAATCCTCCTGATAATTGTTTTTGCAGAAGTCAGTGCCTTGGGCTGGATGTTTATTTTCTTGCCAATAAACTGTCATTTGGTGGCGAGGGGGAGTATTCCCTTTGGAACTTCAAGTTCCTTAAAACTGGCTCAACATCATTTAAATTATCTGACTCAAATGCTGATATAGAAGGGATATTCAGCATCACTAGTAAAGGATTGCTTAGTATGTGCAAAGGATTGAATCTTGAGTTAACAAGGAAGAAGCTATTGTGTTTTTTCTTCCAGAAACTTATCTTTTATTTACAAACAGGTGAATTTTTAAATTTGATATTTTAAAAAAATAGTGAAGCACCAAAAATGACTGTATTTGATAAAAACTTGTCTAAAAAGTATAGATACAGAAAGTTTAGAGATAAAATGTTTATTTGTATAAAATAGAAGATGTGATGAACATCTTTGCTCATTACATTTTCTATATCTCTAGCTAATTTTGGACAAGTTTTTAAAATAAAATATAGTCAATAATTGTTTGTTGAAACCGTAGGATAGACAATAGAATATACCAGGTTGAGGAAAACCAGGCATGTCAAGACGGACCCAAGGCAGCACTCCCAGGTGCTTCATGTCAAGGATGCCTACATGTCAGGCCCCAACCAGAGACAGCATTTGTGACCTGTCACTTAGAGGAGGTTCGTGGAACTTGGAGAAGATCCAAGAGACAAAACCGAAAAGCTGCACTTAGCAGGGCCTGCCTAGCCATCCTGCACAGCCAGATCTTCTTACTTTGCTTTCTTAGGCCAAACCATTCCCACCTCTATATCTTTGTTCATGCTGTTGCCTCCTGTCGGAAGGCCGTCCTCTATAGTTCTGTTGAGTTAAATACCACTGATCCTCCTTTTTGTTCCTGTTCAATTCCCAAGCCTTCTATCAAGCCTTCTTGGACACTTCCATCCCACACTGACTGTTCTTTAAGCTAAGTCCCTCAGAGTTAATATAATATACTTGGATACTTAATTGTTTCACATCAGCCATTCCTGTCTCTAGCTATAATCAACTCAGCCAAGGAAGGTGTATTTATATTAGACAACGTCTCAGTTCCTTGGCTGTAAATAGTGTTGAATAATTGACCTCACTTGATGAGGTGTTACTTAATGTTAGCCTCCAATTATTCACCAAGATGAGAGCCAGCAAGGCTTTTCCATTGTCTGTGCAGGTTAGACGCAAAGGAAAAGGCCTTGGGGAGAAACTTAAAGTCGATGGAATTTGCTGATGGAACGTGATTTACGTGGTCGCATTTTCTGTTGGTGCTGGTACGGACTTCCCTGAAGAGGATTAGAAACAAGAAAGATCCTTCTGGGAGTCAGGAGAAGTGATGAGATGTGCTCCAGCGAGGTCCTTCTTCTGTGAAGTGGAGTTTATGCCATAGGCAGATGGCACAATGAGAAGCTCAACAAATGATGGCAGTCCCCCAAAACAACAAAAACAACTAAATGCATTTATTTTAAAACTACTATTTTGAAAAACAAATCCAGCCCATATGGCAAAAAGAACCACACTTTGACTTGTGACAGTGTGCTGAGCTCCTGACAAGGCTGAGTGTCTCTTTAAGAGATTTGATTGGGGGGAAAGATTGGCCAACATCCCCCCCGCCCCCGGACTGTGACTCTAAAGTTAGGAGCAGGAGGAAGAATCAGGGAGTGGTGAGAACTAAATTAGGAGAATGTTTGGGGAAGATTGTAATTTTGAGAATAGCCCACAGGAGTTGTATATTGCCCTCTTGCAACTGTAGACATTTTTCACTTTATAATTCCCTGTTTAAACCTGGACAACTTTAATTTGGGATTAAAAAATGATGGCTGAAACACAGAGCCGTGTTCTAATGATGAAGGGCTGCAATTTACAGACCAATTAGAACGGCATTTGTTTTCATTCTGCGGCAACTTTTCTCCCCCCAGCACACTCCTGAATAACAGGAAAATAGATTCCTGGGTCCAAGGGTGGTTTTCTGGAGCTGACAGCTGCCATATGCCACAGGCCGGGAGGTGGGGGCAGGTTCCGGGCAGCTTCCAGAGAGCCACTCCCCGAATTCTGCCCATTTTGTAGAGCCACTCTTCCTGCAAAACAATGCCATTTAACTTCAAGCTCTGACACCTTGCCTATTTCTATTTCACAATAAATAAACCTACTCCCCCCATCTGCTTGCTTCCCCCAGGTCGGGCATTGCTCAATTATAGTCTTAAACCTGACCAAGCAAGAACAAATGGTGACCTTAAAGTTATATCTTAAAGTCCTGCCTCATATTGGGACGCAGAGAGAGTTTTTTTGGCATTCTCTTTGACAGGCTGCTTGTAGATAGAACAGTTTTCCATAAGGAATTGAAATCATACATCAAATGTATTGTTTTATATGTAAGCCACTGGAGACCAATGAAAGCAGTTGGTAGAGCCCAAATACCATTACAAATAGATTTATCGTAGTGTGTTTTCTCCCACCTTTTTCTAGAAGTTATTACTTTAATCTTAAGAATTTATGTAAGTATGCTTGTGGCTTTTATATGGTTTATGCATTCACTTTGGAGACTTTTAGCTATTTAGTGGTGAGGTGTTTAAAACAAGTGTTATCAAGGAAATAATTTTTGCTTTACATCATTTTTTTTATATTTGCCTCTGAATGCTACATATAGAATAGCCAGTCGGCAATATAAAAGAATTATTGCAGATGTCATGGAAACTTATCTTTCCAGTGCCCTTTACTTTGGTGTGTTCATCTGTACTTCCAAAAAGCAAGGAGAGATAAACATGCTATATTCCTTTGCTGCCAAATTAGAAAAAGCTCTGTGTCTTCCTACCTGAATGGTTTCAAAGCCAGAGAACATTAGACTTAGAGCAATTAAACTCACTGTAGTGTACATTTCCTAAAACAACTAGAATTTTATTTACTTATTTATTTATTTTGGCCAGCCCCATAGTAATAGAGTGGTTTGAAAATTTAAAAAGAAAAATCCTGAATGATGGTCTTAGTAGATTAATCAAATGATCTTACAGGACCCATCTCATTTATCATATTAGTATTTCAACTAAATCATACTTGGTTAAAAATGGTTTCCGCATATTTTTCTATTTAACCTATTTGATAATTTTTTTCCCCCAAACCCCTGTTTAATTTACCACCTTCCTCTTCATACCACACACTCACATGCTCACACACTGTGGTTTCCAATATTCTGCACAAACTGACTTTTTAATTTCATAGCCATATTTTCTAAGTCCGTTGATTAAAACTTGTCAATCATTGCCAATGCAATATGTTCCAGTCTAACCGTGTTGATATGTATGAAGCCGTGGTTTGTCTAGTTCTTACAAAAACATTGTGTATCCTCTCTGGCCCTTCCTGTACTTACAACACTTGATACTGATGGGGAACTTGACTCTTCAGTTTCTTTTGAACTTCTTTTAGAATTATGACAGTGTTTTCCTTAGTACAGAGAAGTAGACACACCTAGGAAACCCAATGAGACCTGACTGTTATGTCAAACTAAGAGTGCATGTGTGATTCTTCTGACAGTTACTGAGATGAAAAAGCACGTTAGCAGTTTTCTTAGACCACATCAGGTCCTGAAGATGAGACAGAGGCTTTTAAATCCCTCCATGGAACATGCTGAGGAGGGACAGTGCCTCTCTGGGGATGGAGGTCTCTTCCAGTTCAAATACTATTTGGAAGGTGGGAGGACCAAAAGCAATTTTCTGATTCTGTTTGTGTCATTTTCCAGAAAACAAAGGACTCTTTTCATGGAATTTGGGTTTGGGTTTAAGATCTGTTCCAATCTGAGCCAATCTCCACCGTATAGGAGACCAGAATATGCCACCCCTAAATATGCCTCTTTGGCCTAGGGATTATTTTGAGCTGATTATTTTGAGAGACTACAGCCACAGGAGAAGCTCAGAAAACAGAGTAGAAGTTACCCTTTTGTAAGGGAAATATACTTCTATTGAGGACATTTCCATTTGTAAGTGTGTCCCCTCTCTGTACCAGGACCAGAAGGATGACTCCACATCACCCGAGACTCTTATCAATGGAGAAGGCGCCAACGTAAACCTGCAGAGCAAACCTTGCCCCTGCATGCCATACTTTACCTGGATACCTCTCCATTACTTGTTTCCTCCCTCCCCTTCTTTCCTTGTTTCATTTGAAGGTGGTATTTAAGCCTGAACTTGAGCCACCTCTTTGAGACTTACTTTTTCCTGTACGCATAAGGTATTATTTGTGGTTCAGAAAACAATACCCCAAAGTAAGGCACTTTGGCATGCTGAGCGCTGGGAACTAAAGGAAATTAAGAAGTCTTAGAAACAGCCTTGGAACCAAAGACTTTCTCTTGTTTCTCTCCCCAAGTGCAAAGTACAACTCTCTCTCTAAAGTTCCCTTGTTTGAACCTTCTCTAGAAGGAACACAATTACCTTCAAAACCTCCCTGAAATTTATTTAACCAGGAAAGAGGAAACTCATATTGCAGGAAGGAAGACATACTGAGGAATGTCATGACACCTAGACAGACCTTGTCACAGGCTATTGTCCGATCTTTGGTCCCATTCACTTTTCAGAGAGAATCATTTATAAACTATTGTCTGTTCTTTGGGCCCAGTCAGCTCTCCTAAAAAATTGTCTGCCTTCTCTCGCTCTCCCTATGAAGAGGGTGGTGTTTAAGCTTCAGCCATCCACCCTTCTTTGAGTCCCATTCTTTGTGTGGCTCCTGTGCACACTTGCACGTTAGTGAATTTGTATGCCTTTTCTCTTAATCTGTCTCTTGACGTCAGCAGGCTCAAACCTTCACGGGGGAGGGAAAAATTCTCTTTGCTTCTACAGTATCCATGTTAATAAACTTCTGTTTGTTTTCCTCTTTTAATCTGTCCTTTTTTACATGGGTCCATCCCAACTAAGAAACATGAAGGGTTGAGAAAAATTTTTTTTTCCTCCCTTACAACCCTTTTGGCAGCAACAGATTGCTCAAAAGATTATTTTCAAAGCACAGTTGTACTACTTTGAAATATACCTGGTAATACATACTAGTGGCTAATGCAGCGCCCTCTTTTAATGACTAGTTAAAGATCATCTGTAATTAACATGCTAATTGTTATAGAACAAATGAATATAGATATGTATGTCAAGTTCTTATAACTAAATAGGTTAAGTACTCCCCACCTGATGGGTCTCATGCTATTAATTTGCTGAGGAAACACTCTTTTTATAGTTGAAAGATCAGTTTCATTGCAGCCTGATTTTTCCAGCCATTCCAAATTAGTTTCATTCAAATTAATGAGATCTCTATTAAATTAGAGAGGTGACCTGGATTGGAGATTATAGTCTTGTCACAAATCTCTCTGAGATTGGACCTGTATCCCTTTGTCCATTGGCTCCAATGCGTAATTCCTTCTGAGGTTTGCAAACTGCAGAGCTTTACCTGTCCCTTTGGTTTTCACTTTTGGCCATCAACTTGACTTCAGTGTGTCTGTCACCCTAATTCTTTTCTGTCTTGTTTTAACTTACTGCTTCGTGCAGAGCTTCAGTGTCTTTGCTCTGACTTCCCCTGGATCTCCAGTTTGAGTCATCAGTGCACTTACACGTTGCCCCCTTGCCTGGGTTCTTCTCTTGACTCATATCGCTTCCGCTGTTGGGCAAGTTTCGGGAAATGCCTTTGCCTGAGATTTTCGCCTTGTGTCTATCCATGGCTTCTCCATGGTCCTAGGCTGGCAGAAATGTTTGACTTAGAGGTCAATACTGGGAGACATCTTTTTCTGCTTTAGGACGTGGCTTTCCCCAGCGTATGTGATTTTTCTTTTTCTTTCAGTGGATTTCAGGTGCACAGAATCAAATTACTCATAGTTCTTGGTTTATGACACTCAATCATCAATTGGTCTGTGCACAGCATTTTTAATTCAGTGTGTGCATTTATACATTTTTAATAATGCAATGAATGAACCAACCCAAGATTTAGAATATAGATAATAATGTATGTTTTTCTATGTGGTTCTCTTCAGTATAATTATTATCTTGAATTTTGTGCTTACTATGCCATTCCGTTTGTAAAAGATTTTAGCTCACATACATTCATGTACCTAAGTAATACATGTTTGGGCTATTTTAAGCTCTTATTTTTCTAAGAAAGGATGTCATGCCTGATGTTTCCTTCTGGGATTTGCTTTTTTCACTCAACATTATGTTACTAAACTTCATCTGTGTTGATGCCTGTAGCTATAGTTCATTCCTTTTCAATGCTCTATAGTATTCCATCATATTAAAGTGCAACAGTTTGTTCTCCAGAAGATGGGCATTGTGTTGTTCCCTGTATTGTTTATTTTGAACAGGCCTACATACATCTCCTAGTGCACAGGAGCTAGAGTTTCTCTTGGAATAGAATTGCAACGTCTTTGGATATGCGTATCTTTAACTTTACTAGAAAATGCCAACCTGTTTTCTAAGTAGTTGCTCCAGTTTAACACTTCTACCAGCAAAGATAGGAGAGATTCTGTGGTTACACATTTTCTCCAACACTTATTTTCTGACTTACCTTTCCAGAACTAAGCGGCTTTGAAGGGGTATCTTCTAGAGTTTTGACTTGAGCTTCTACATTTACTTAGGTAACGTTTTCTGAACTGGAATTCTGTATTTCCTTTGCATTGACAAAGCAGTAGCTCACTTTAAAGCTACAAAACACAAGTTGAAAAAATAGGATAATCTGCAATTTAAAAGTCAAGGAGTGACTGGAATTTGCTCTGAGGACAGAAGAAAAGTCTTTCTTATGATGCAATAGAAAAAGCCTTGGCCTTGAATCAGGAGACTCAGCGCCTGGTCCTGGCTCTGTCTGTGATTTGCTGAGTGACTCACATGAAAATATTATTTTACAGTGTTTCCATTTCCTCATCTGTTAATTGAGGGTGTCGGTCACTTAGGGTATGTTCTGGTCTAAGTTTTCACCATTTAATAAATTATAATTATCACATTGATTCAGGTGTTTATCTTTAAGCATTTGACATCCATTTTCTCATGTGATATTTCTAATACCTGAATAATGTAGGCAGAGAAAAGATGAAATAAAAGCCCACAAATTTTGGCAGGAGTCTCTGTGGCGTGACCATAGAGAGACCAGGAAGTTCATCAAGCCGGTAAATGTCTCCCTTCTGGCCTGTCTTAGAGCCTAAAACTCCACAATTACTATTTCATTGCTATGGTTCTCCAAGGCCTTTGGGTCTGTCAGAGCCTCCATTAAAATGCAAATGTCCCTGGAGGGGGTGGGGAGAACCTTTAAGCTCATTATCACCTAAATCTTCCACAGGGATTAATTTATCAGATCCTTTCCCATCAGACACCTGTTTCCATCTGGCTGGAAACAGCCTGTGGGAATGGGCACCTGGTTGATGTCGGGGAGCCCAAGGAGAAAGAAGAAAGGTTGTAAGGAGAGAGGTGGGGATGTGCCCGGAATGCCAACCAGGGCTCCCCAGGGTTTGGCCAGTTGCTACTTCCCACTAGCTCATCTCTACCTAGACCCTCAAAATCCAACTGGTCAAACGCACAGGGCTACTGCCATATCCTTGGAGAAAAGTTTCCTGTTAGAACTAATCAGAGGAGAAAGTGCACAAAGGCGGCGGACCAGCAGCAAACCCTCCTGTGTCTGCAACTCACTGCTGAAAGCCCCTCCGCTCTCCACACGCTATGGCAGAGCCTCGGAGCAGCTTCCTTTGTCACTTGGTCCTGAGTAATGGCCTGCTCTGTAATGTGGCCATTTTGAGGCATGGAAAAGGCCTTGTCAAAGGGCTTCAGCTGGGGCGTTTGTGTGGGCGCCTCATCTGCTTTGTGAGACATCCAAACAACTCTTTAAAAATGTTGGCTCTGGCCCCACCTCACAAAGGGGCCCCGAAGGGTGTTGTCGGACGTGTTTGGGCCTGCTCTGTTTTCCCTCTGTCACCCACACAAAAATGTGCCCTTCCCTCCCCTACCAGGAAACTCCCCCAGCAGCGCGCGGTTTCGCCTCGGCTGACCTGGCCCCTTAACATGTCAGAATGTTAATAAAACACTGTGGCTGTCATAACACAAGGCTAAATGAAGTCTTCACAACCTGTCCATTAAACGGATTATTTTGTGTGTCACTTTCTGCAGCCTCTCTCTGGATACGGCCTGTCTCTGTTCGTGGGCAGCCGAGCCAGGGGCCTTTGTCTTTGTTCACTGTTGTGTTTAATTCCCACCCTCATTCATTAATCATCCCTTTGCCTATTTATACCGGTGGCAAGTATAGCGAACACACTTAACGTCTGCCTTTGTTTTGGTGGCACCCTTTGTGAGGACCAAGGCAGAGCTAATTATTAACTGCGAAATGACATTAAAACTTTTAGATAAGCGCCAAATGCTGCATCCACTGAGACACAGTTTTGTTTTAACCTTCAAGAGCTTGCGGCCAAGCAACTGGGGTGGCTTTATTTAGGACTTGGACTCACAGTCCAGGGGAGCAATGCCAGCACTCGGATAATTAATAGAGGTGCTCCATTAAAACCCATCAGGGCAGCCAGAGGCAGTGCCCTGTGTGCACCTCTGGGTGGCCCATCTGGGGCCTCCAGACCCCACTGGGCACAAGCAGGGATGGCAGCTTCAGAGGTGGGGTCCAAGTGAGCCCCTCCGACCTTTAAGTTTATATTTCCCATGGTGTGGAGATCTTTGTTGTCAGCTCTTGATGACTTGTACACTCTCTAGTAGGACTCTGATTTTCCTTTGCTATTAGACATTTTGGGGTGCCAACTTCTTAGTTACAGCTGTTTCAACTTGTTACCATGATACAGGACTTGTTACCAGCACCTGCTCAAAGAGGTCTTCCCTGACCACTTTTTCTAAAGCAGTTGCCTAAGCCAGTCATCTCTATTCCATTACCAGTTGTTTTTTTCTCCATGGCTGTATTTGAAATAATTTTATTTATCTGTTTACACGTTTCTTGTCTGTTTGACTACTAGAATGGAAGTCCCTGTACCCTTAGCATTAGCCCTTGATCATTGCCTGTCGTGTATCAGGGGCCTAGTGTATATTTATTATGCGTATGGGGAGGAAAAAATTCTATTTCCCTCTACCCATCTTAGGCTCTTTGGCTGGGGTCTTGTAAATTAGATTGACAACACAAATTAACAAGAAGAAACCAAACAGAAGTTTATTAACATGTGCATGGTGCATACACGTGGGAGCCCTCATCCAGGAGTAATGCAAAGGGTTATTAGAACTTGGGCTTATATAGCATCTTAAAAAAAGGACATTAAATTTTTAGAGAATTGACAAGACAAAGGAAAAGGACTTTGAGTTTCTAGGGCAGCAAATTATGGGAGGTTGAATATATGAGGAACTAATGGAAGATAAAGGCTAGTTAGTAAAGTTTGTTATATAGGTTCCTTTGAGGTCATCTTTGGGCTGATAAAGGTTTAGAGTTGTTTCCAGTGATTAACTTTTGGCCTTCCTGAGAAAGAGGGGAGGGGGGAAATACCTTTACAAATTTATGTCCTGCTTTTAGGCAAATAGGGGAGAGCAGAGAGCTCTCCTCGAATCTGCTGCTTCTGAATTGTCTTCAACTCAAAAAAATCAGTATGCCAAAGTGGCGTATTGTAAGGTGGCATATTCTGCTATTCTTCATGTCAATCAGCAAATGAATTCCAGGAAGGAATTTTCCAGCCTTTCCATAATCATAGGCGCAGGCTCCAGCGTTCACCCGGCCTAATCATCCATGTCTTTGTTACGTGGGCATCTCCCATCATCCTGAGACAGCGCTCTGTGCTCTGCCCTCCTTGTCCCAGAGGACCCAAGAGTCTTTACCTGACTTCTGGATAAAATGACTCAAAACCTGTGGCTTTGTTTCTAGAATGTTTCTATCACCCCCCCTGACCTGCCCCATATCTGTCCATTGTTTTTCCGTATGGGCAATTACTTGTCTCTGTGACACGTACTAGATGGTTCTTCCCTTTGTCACTGGGCTGAGGTGTTTTCTTTGTGGTATCTGTGGTTTCAGCCCATAAGTGGATCTGTTTCTGACTTCTTTGTTCTTTTTCACTGGTTTGTTTCCTATTGCTGAACCCAAACCATACCCTCTTAATTATAAAATACTCTTAATTACAGTATACAATTACCCTTCATTACATACAATAAGTCTTTATATGTGTTAGGATAAATTCTTCCTCGTTCTTCTGTAGGAGTGACTTGGCTTCTTCTGGCCCTTTTGACTTTCATGTAAAATTCAGAATCACTTGTATTTTACTGAAAGTCCTATTGGAGTTTTTGTTGGAACTATTAATGCATTTAATTTACAGATCAAACTGGGAAGGTTGAATAATCCCATCCATAAATATGGTATGTATCTATTACTAATACTATTTATTTAATATTTTTAAAGTGTACAATGTTATGATTTTAGTATATTCATGGAGTTGTACAAACATTACCACTATCTAATTTTAGAATGCTTTATCACTCTGGAAAGAAACCCTGTACTCGTTGGCAGTCACTCCCATTCCTTTCTCCTGCCAGCCCCTGGCAGCCATTAATCTACTTTCTGTCTCTATGGATTTGCCTGTTCTGAATATTTCATATAAATAGAGTCGTATAATATGTGGTCTTCTGTGACTGGCTTCTTTCCCTTATTATGACGTTTTTAAGGTTCATCCATGTTGTAGAATATATCAGTACCTTGTTCCTTTCTTGGCTAAATAATATTCCTTTGTATGGATATGCCATACAATGTTTTGTTTATCCATTCATCTCTTGATAGACATTTCGATTGTTTTCATTTTGTGACTGCTATGAATAATGCTGCTGTGAACAATCTTGGATTTTGTTCTTTAATGTTTTATTATTTTCTACATAAGAATCTTGTGTTTCTTCTGTTAGCTTTATCACCAAGTACTTATTTTTTGTTGGTATTGTAAATTGCATTTTTTGTTTCCTGCTGATGTATGAAAAAGCAATTAGCTTTTGTGTTTTCATATTCTACACAGCATCCTAACTTGACTTACTTATTTAATAGTTTGCGTTTCTTAAGTAGACAGTCATATTATCTACAAGGAAGAAGTTTGTTTCTTCTTTCAAATCCTTGTAGATTTTATTTCTTTTTCTTATCTTGTCACACTGTATAGGACCTCCAATGTAATGTAGAATAGAAGTGGTAGAGTGGGTATTCTTTATTTTTTTAATTGTTTGAGATATAATTCACATGCTAAATTTCTTATAAAATTCCCCATTTTAAAGTATCTAATTCATTAGATTTTAGCGTATTCACAAGGTTGTACAACCATCACCACTATCCAATTCCAGAAAATTTTCATCATTCCGAAAGGAAACCCTGTAACCATTTGCACTCACTCCCAGTCTGCCTCCTCCTTCAGCCCCTGATAACCCTTAGTCTACTTTCAGTCTCTGTGGATTTGCCTTTCTGGACATTTTATGTAAATGAAATCATGCAATATGCAGCCTTTTGTGTCTGGCTTCTTTCACTTAGCATATGTTGTCAAGGTTGATTCCTGCTGTATCATGTATCAAAACTTCAGTCCTTTTTATGGGTAAATAAAATTTCATTATATGGATAATACCATATTTTGTTCATCAGTTGATGAACATTTTGCTATTTCTATTTTTTGGCTATCATGAGTAATGCTGTTACAAATATTTTTGTATAAGTTTTTGTGTGAATATGCTTTTACTTCTCTTGGGTATATACTTAAGAGTGGAATTTCTGGGTCATATGTTAACTCTATCCTTAACTTTTTGAAGAACCACCAAACTGTTTTCCATAGATGCAGCACCATTTTATACATTTCCATAAGCAATACATGAGAGTTCCAATTTCTCTATATCCAATACTTGCTATTTTTTATTTTTTCTTATAGCCGTCCTATAGGTGTGAAATGGTATCTCACTTTGGCTTTGATTTGCATATCTTAGTGACTAATGATGTTGAACATCTTTTCATGTGCTTGTTGGCCATTTATACAACTCCTTTAAAGAACTGTCTATTCAAGTCCTTTCACCATTTTTAAATTGAGTTATTTATCTTTTTGTTCTTGAGTTACAAGTGTTCTTTATATATTCTGGATACTAAACCCTTATCAGATATATGATTTGTAAATATTTTCTCCCATTCTGTAGGTTGTATATACATTTTTTGATAGTATATTTTGATGAGCAAAATTTTTAATTTCGATGAAGTTAATTTTTTTCCTTTGGTTGCTTGTGCTTTGGTGTCATATCTAAGAAATTATCGCATAATCCAAGGTCATGAAGATTACACCTGTGTGCCCTGCTAAGAGTTTTATAGTTTAACTTGTTCATCTAGGTCTTTGATCCATTTTGAATTAATTGTTGCATATGATGTGAGATGGCCGGCGGGGGTCCAAATTCATTCTTTTGCATACAGATATCCAATTGTCCCAGTACCATATGTTGAAAAGACTAGAGAGTCAGCATTCTTGTCAAGTTCTTGATATTAAAAGGATTGTATGTTGTTAGTTTTTTAAAAAAAAACCTAATGTGTATCAGGTAAATTTAATTTCAATATAATTATGATAATATAAAAGTTTAAATCATGTAATAGGATCTTCACTGGAACGTGAGGACCAGGGCCATTCTCTTCATTAGGAGTGCAATCCTGGGATATAATCCTGGCAATAGAGATTTCGTGCTGCCTATCCCTAGAACAGTCACAAAAATAGATGAAGGGTAGGCACCTGTCATTACTCCTGTTCACTAGAGCCACTATTTCTGAGGAAGCTAACTCATAGGTCTTAACTTGTGTGCCAGCCTCAAATGTTGGCAGTGGCTATATGGACTGTTGAGTTTAGAAGTCTTAGGTTTCTTTGATGTCACTGTGATTGATTAATGATATCTGAAACCTGCATGAAAAAGGGAGATAGCACAGAAATAACATAGTTCCCATTCTTGTCTTGGACACTCTCTCTGTCATATCTGTCCTACCCGATCCTTTTTGCATTAACTTGCCCTCTGGATATAACCCCTGGCCTTTCTTAATCATTGGATTTGGCCTCTTTTCTCTTGTTCAGCTTGGTGCTTGGTCCTGATTCCTTCTGGTGGATACATCCTGTTTAATACTTATGTATCAGGGAATAAACGGATAAGCTTTGCTAAGGTAAACACATGTCTCGGGCAGTCCTGGTCCCAGGTATTCTGTTCTGTCGCCAGACAACACGTCAGACTATGTATCAGAAGAGCGTGTCCCCATATGAAATTGGAAAATAAGATCAATATATACAAGATTCAGAATGGTGATTAAAGGCTGTGACTCAAACAATATCACAGCCAACCTCTGTGTCTTTTAGAAAAAGCAATATCAAAAAAGACTGACAGTGAGGAAAATAGTCCTCTTTCATGATACATGGAGGCAATAGGGTTGAATCGTCACCTAATGCCCCAAAGTCTCACATGCTGTGTGGAGCAGATATCATCTTAGGATGTCTGGAGAATTTCCTAGGAATGTAGTACAAACATTGCCCTTTCTGAAGGCTTAGGGCCCTGCCTTTATGATCAAGGCTTTTGTCTGTACTGCAGTTCCTGGCACCCGAAAGCTTCTGATACATTGGATTATTTAAAATAAACATTCAGCGTCAACAAGATAGAGCTTCATTTCTCTCTCATTGCATCATCCAGATATAAGCAAGGCAGAACTTGTGCAGTGACTCTGCTGTGTCAAGGACCCCACTCACTTGAGCTCGTCTGTGTACCACATTTATAGCCTTTGTGGTAGAGAAGACTCACCTCCCCATGGGGTATTACATTAAGCAATAATGCAAAAAAGAGGGAGAGAGCATGCTCGTTCCTTTTAAAGACATTGCCTGAAAATTGTATAAATCACTTTTGTTCTCATTTCATTTGCCAGAACTTAGTCACATGAATACACCTAGTGCATGTTCTCATCAAAAACCTAGCAATTCTTTTACAAGAGAAAAAAGAGAGAATAGATATTGGGAAACAACCAGCCATCTCTGCTGAATAATAATATATTGTTAAATGAGAAAAGCTAAATCAAAATAAAACAAGGTGGAAATAAATGATCCTTAATCAAGATCACAGGTCTAAACCTTTGACGATCTTAAAGGAAAGATCTAGTATTCCAGAGACGCATGAACTCATATTTGAGGGATGTATTCCTGTGGCACTACCTTAGTTTGCCAACAGTGACCCAAAACCTAGGATAGAATGGAAGTGTCTGAAACCTGTCACTGAAGGTCATCAGAGGAGGTGCTTCTGCAGCCTGAGAGGGGGATCAGCAGTTGCTTATTCTGCCTGAGGGCAGAATGCCACTTTATTATAGAGGGAATATATGGATGGTAGACACTAGAGTAGCATTTGCCAATATCTAGTTTTCCTTTCCTTTCTGGGCTAAGGTATGGAAAGCCTCTGTGCAACTTTCCAGTTACCCTTCATCTCAACTGAGGTCATACCTTGTGTTTTTGGGTGGTGGAGTCACAACATCAAAGTAACTAGATTACTAAACAGCTGCTCTGGAGAGTCAATCAGACCCACAGATGATATTGTTTAAGCTATTAAATGTTTGCTATGTTAGGGTGATCAGATTTTGAGATTTCTGGTTACTGCAGCATGACCTAGTCTATCCTATTACATTTTACAAGTATTTATCAGCCCCCAGGTGTAAACAAAATTATTGGTTATGGATTCCTGGAATCAACTAGAAATAGGAAATGTCTCTGCTCTCCTATACCTTATAATGTAGCTAAATTGTTCAATTATAGCAACTCAAGGATACTCACAAGCCAAGTCTTGTATAGAACTGTGTTCTTAAAACAAAAGAGTGATTAATGTTGGATGTAGTTCATCTAGGAAGACTTCCTTTAAGAGAGAGAAAAAAAACACTTTGCCCATCTGTGCTGGAAGAAAGTAACTCAAACACAATCAGGAAAAGAGGATTTATGCAATGTAAATGGCTAAAACTGACAGCCTCTGGCTAATTGAAAGTGTCAGTGTTATTGTGTTTAGGTTGATGGGGCCCTTTAGCTTACCATCTGGGCTGCTTCTCCCAGGAAGCACAGCCACCAGCCCCCTCCAAGGGCTCAGAAACCCTGGAGGGCATCTCTTGGGCCCTGGGAGCTTGCAGCAAGCTCATGGGTGATTGGAACTCATAGATTAGCACTTCTCTTCTATGGACAAAACAGACTGTTTCCTTCATAAATCAGACCCAGCTGAAGATCTTGAGGGAGATTTCATCCCTTCTGCAATTGTCCTTTCCAAACAGTGTCATAAAAGATAGGCAGGAACAAGAGGGTGGACTGGGGACGTCTGACTTTTGACCCTTCTTCATTAAGCGGTCTGATCTGCTCTGTAGGCTGCCTTTCTGATGGCCATCAGGGGAAGAGTTTTTGAAAACATGTGGGCTTAGCCAACATTCAGAGACTAACTCCAGTCCCGGAGGTCCCCAAGCTGCATCATTGATTTGTGGTATTAGAGGAAGGTTATGGAAAATTGGTTTAGATTCTTCACAATAGCATTGACATGTCATGGAATGTCACCTTGGGACATAAGGCTCACAATAGCTTAAGGTATTGTGCCTAATATTAAGCCTAATACACAGCCTAATATTGTGCCTAATATTAAGTCTAATACACAGCATTAGGCTTACACTAGGTAACAAATAGCTAGTGGAATGATGAAATATTTGTAGGAGAACAGGTAAGATCAGATTCCTTACAAGGTACAACTTCTGTTCCCTATCGTCCTTTTGCCATTTCACATAGCCCACTGACCTACTTTCCCTGCTGAGTAGGCACTCCTCAGGGGCGGGGAATATAATTTATTCACCTCTAGGTTCTTGGTGCCTAGAGGAGAGCTGGATGCACAGCTAGTGCTCAGTTAATAACGTTTGTCTTGAACTCAGATAACTGGGAATCATTGGTCTGGAAAGAAGACTAAGGTGTCATGATCAAGGTCTGCTAAATTCTAAGTTGAAAGGGGACTTAATCACTAAACCCTAACTACTGAGTTGGGGACTCTTCTTTGAAACTGGATCAAGGTAAATTTAGCACCAATGAAAAGATGGCCCAATTTCCACATGAGGAAATAAGCTTCTGGATCTCATTTTCCAAAAGATGGTAGTGGAAAGAAACAAATGAATCCTTGCAATAGTGTATTTCAAAATGAAGAATGGAACAGCTTTAAAGGACCTCAAAAGAAACTTTAACATGAACCTCCAAGACTGGACAGACTAAGCCTCGAGCCTTTGTAGCATTGTGGTTAAAAAAATGTACATATATGTGTATGTGTATATAAAACACACATATGAATATATATAAACATATTCAGGCATGGGTCATTTAACGCAGGGATATGTTCTAAAAAATTTGTCATTGGGTGATTTCTTCATTGTGTGAACATCATAGCATGTACTTAGACAAACCTAGATGGAGTAGCCTGCTACATACCTAGGTCGCATGGTATAGCCCATTGCTCCTAGGCTATAAATCTGTGTAGCATGTTATTGTACTGAACACAGTAAGCAACTATAACACAATGGCAAGTATTTATATATCTAACCACAGAAAAGGTACAGTAAAAATATAAGAATTTTATGGGTGCACTGTTGTATGTATGTTCCCTCGTTGACCAAAACAGCATTATGTGGTACATGACTATATATTGAACTGGTCAGAGAACTCTTCCTTAGCGGGACATTCAGAACTCTCATAGACTGTCTACGGTTTCATCTCTTAACAGTTCTTCCCTGTGAATCTTATGTCCTAGGGACTTTGATCTACACATTGCACTTTGTAAAAACCACCTAACCTATCTTTCGTTTCTTTGCCTTTTCCTACATTCTTTTCCTCCTTCTTCCTGGAAATGTTCATTCTTGCTTTCTTGTGTAAAGCCTTCTACTTCAGGCCCCAGAGACCTCTCTCTTCCTACATACTAATGGTAGGTCTAGACTCTACTGATGGTTTGCTGTCAGCTGCCTTGAATTAATATTTATTTTTTTAGGCACTTGTTCTATTTCCCCAAATTTAAGGCTAGGAGAATACATGGCATTTGTGATTTAGCTTGAGTATAAAGCTCAGAGTCTTGCATAATGAAAACTGATAAGGATTTTTTTTTTTTTAAAGACAATGCCACTAAGAAACAATAAATATTAATAGAAATGTAAAAATCAGTAACTTATATCACCACCACTAAAGATGCAACCATTTTTAAAAAATTAATTCAGTGATTAACTCATTGACTATCAGAGCTGTGAGACACCTTGGAGATCATTGTACTAACTTCTTACCTTACTACTGGTAGACGTACAACACTGGGACAATCCATTTAGGAATAGAATTTAAAATGTTATTCTTCTCAGTACCCCAGGAATTCTCATACATAGGTATATATCTTAAAGAAGTTTGCATATATTCATAAGGTAACATTTATAGAGATGTTCATTATAATATTGTTTTGTAATAGTGGAAAATTGGAGGCAAAATAAATGTTCATTAGTAGGAAATTAGATAGGGGAAATGTAGTCTGTTCATGAGATAGAATTCTAGATAGAGATTAAAAGGGATCAAAAGGAATATAACTCAAAGGAAGTCATATGGTAAATAGAAGAATATGTATACAATTATACCATTTATTATCAAAGCAATAATCTTATTTCTGGATAAACATACATGTTGTAAATTTTAAAAATTATTTTGTGTACTTTATTTTTTAATTTGGAAAAATATACTTTATTTTTTATAATTTAAAAGTATTAAGGGGATACAAATGTTTTTGTTACATGGATATATTATATAATGCTGAGGTCAGGATTTTCAGTGTGCCTGCCACCAGAACAGTGTTCATTGAACCTTATAGGTAAGTTTTTATCCCTCACCTCCTTCCTAACCTCCCCCCCTTCTTAGTTTCCAATGTCCTTAACATCTTTTTGTGCCCATGTGTACCCATCATTTAGTTCCCACTTATTATTGAGAACATGTAGTATCTGCTATTCCATTCCTGATATACTTCATTTAGGATAATGGTCTCCAGTTCCTTCCAAGTTACTGTGAAAGACATTATTTCATTCCTTTTTTATGGCTGAGTAGCATTCCATGGTGTGTTTGTGTGTGTGTGTGTGTGTGTGTGTGTGTGTGTGTGTGTGTTTCTTTATTCACTCATGAATTGGTGGGCACTTATGTTGATTTTACATCTTTGCAATTGTGAATTGTGCTGTGATAAACATTCAAGTGCAGGTGTCTTTTTGATAAAAAGATTTCTTTGCCTTTGGGTAGATACCAGTAGTGGAATTGCTGGATCAAATTGTAGGTCTACTTTTAGCTCTTCGAGGAATCTCTGTACTATTTTCCATAGAGGTAGTAGTAGTTTGCAGTCCCACCAACAGCGTATCAGAGTACCTTTTTCTCTGCATCCACGCCAGCATCTGTTGTTAACTGACTTTTTAATAATGGCCATTCTGACAAAGGTAAGGTGGTATCACTGGGGTTTTTATTTACATTTCCCTGATGATTAGTGATGTTTAACGTGTTTTGTAAGATTTTTGGCCATTTGTCTATCTTCTTTTGAAAAAATTCTGGCCACATCTTTTGCCCACTTTTTGATGGGGTTGTTTTGTTTTTTTCTTTCTGTTTGAGTTCTTTGTAGGTTTTGGGAATTAGCACTTTGTCAGATGTATAGTTTGTGAATATTTTCTCCCATCTTGTCAGTTGCCTATTTACTCTGTTGATTATTTCCTTGCCTATGCAGAAGCTTTTTAACTTAATTGAGTCTCATCTATTTATTTTTCTTGCTGCTGTATTTGACTTTGGGGTCTTAGTCATAAAGTCTTTGCCTTCATTTTCTTCTAGGATTTTTATGGTTTCATGCCTTAAATTTAAGTCTTTTATCCATCTTGAATTAATTTTTGTATATGGTGAGAGATAGGGGTCCTGTTTCATTCTTCTACATGTGGCTCTCCAGTTTTCTCACCATAATTTATTGAATAGGGCATCCTTTCTCCCAGTGTATGTTTTTGTCTGTTTTATCAAAGATCAGTTGGTCATAGCTTTATGTTTTTTCTCTGGGTTCTCTGTTCTGTTCCCTTGGTCTATGTCTCTATTTTTATACCAGTATCATGCTATTTTGGTTACTATAGCCTTGTATTAATAATATAATTTGAAGTCAGATAATGTGATGCCTCCAGATTTGTTCTTGTGTAAGATTGTGTTGGCTGTTCAGGCTCTTTTTTTGGTTCCAAATGAAGTTTAGGATTTTTTTTTCCAGATCTGTGAAATAAGATGTTGGTATTTTGATGGGGATTGCATTGAAGCTGTAAATTATTTTGGGCAGAATGGATATTTTAACTATGTTGATTCTACCAATCCATGTGCATTGGATGTTTTTCCATTTGTTTGCATCATCTACAATTTCTTTCATCAGGTTTTGTAGTTCTCCTTGTAGAGATCTTTCACTTCCATGGTTAAATATATTCCTAAGTATTTTATTTTCTTTGGAGTTATCGTAAATGATATCGAGTCCTTGATTTGACTCTCAGCTTGACTGTTATTAGTGTATAGGAATGATACTGATTTGTGTACATTGATTTTGTAACCTGAGACTTTGCTGAATTTATTTATCCATTCTAAGAGTCTTTTGGTGGAGTCTTTTAGGGTTTACTAGACACAGGATCATATCATTGGCAAACAGAGACAGTTTGACCTCCTCTTTCCCAATTTGGATGCCCTTTCTATCTCTTTCCTGGTTGCTCTGGCTGGGACTTACAGTACTATGTTGAATAGAAGTGGTGACTGTGGGCACTATTGTCTTGTTCCAGTTCTTAGAAGGAATGCTTTCAACTTTTCCCCATTCAGTATGATGTTGGCTGTGGGCTTGTCATGTATGGTTTTTATAACTTTGAGGTATGTTCCTTCTATGTCTAGTTTTTTTGACTGTTTTTATCATGAAAGGATGCTGGATTTTATTGAATGCTTTTTCTACATCTATCGAGATGATATATACCAAAGCCAGGAAAGGACACAACAACAATAACAAAAAGAAAACTACAGATGAATATCCCTTATGAAGATCAATGCAAAAATCCTTCACAAGACACTAACAAACCAAATTCAGCAGCACATCACAAAGATAATTCACTATGATCAAGTGGATTTCATCCCAGGGATGCAAGCATGGTTCAACATACACAAATTAATAAATGTGATTAAACACATAAACAGAAGGAAAAATATACTTTAAAGTGATTATACTAAAATAAAATAACCATCTAACGTGCTTATTTCCAAATAAGGAAACTCACATCAAGAATTGGGCTTGGTATATGGACAGTACTTGGGTCCTATTTTAAACCAAACAAATGTTAAAAACTTTATGAGCTCCACATCTTGTGACATCAGGGAAATGCAAATTAAAACAGTGTGATACTACTATACATCTGTTAGAATGACTGAAATCGAGAATACCGACAGCATCAAATGCTGGCGAGGATGTATAGCAACAGGAACGCTCATCCATTGCTGGTAGGAAAACAAAATGGGACAGCTACTTTGGAAGACAGTTTGGTGGTTTCTTAGAAAATTAAATGTAACTTACCATATGATTCAGCATTTATACTCCTTGATATTTACCCAAATGAGTCGAAGACTTCAGTTCATACAGAAACCTGCCCTCAGTTGTTTATAAGAGCTTTCTTCATAATTACCAAAACTTGGAAGCAACCAAGATGTCCTTCAGTTGGGTGAGTGGATAAATAAACTGTGGTAAATCCATACATTGAAATATTATTTGGCATTAAAAAGAAACAAGCTATCAAACCATGAAAAGACATGGAGGAAACTTAAACGCATATTACTAAGTGAAAGAAGCCAACCTGAAAAGGTTACATACTGTATGAATCCAACTATATGTCATTCTGGAAAAGGCAAAACTATGGAGATAGTAAAAAAGATCAGTGGTTGCCAGGAAGTCGAGGGGAGGAAAGGATGAAGAGGCAGAGGACAGAGGATTTTTAGAGCAGTGTAGCTATTCCATGTGGTACTATAATGATTGATACATGTCAGATGTTTATTCAAACCCATAGAATGTACAACACCGAAAGTGAACACTAATGTCAACTATGGACTTTGGGTAATAATGATGTGTCAGTGTAGGTTTATCGGTTGGGGGATGATGTTGGTGATGGGTGGGGGAGCTATGCATGTATGGAGGCAGGAGTATGTGGGAACTCTCTGTACCTTCCTCTTGATTTTCCTTTCAGACATAAAACTGCTAAATAAATACAATCTTTAAAAAAGAAAAATCTGAAGCAAATATCAGAAAAATGTTAGGGGGTATGTTCATGTGCATCGTTTTATCTTGTATGCTTTCTGAGTTTTAAGTATTTTATAATTAAGAATAAAAAGTTCTTAATAAAGTGAGAAGAGGCTTTATGTGATGATCAGGGAAATTTTGAACACTGCGTATTTGATATCAGGCACTGTGAGTTCTTTAGGAATGATAATTATGGTGGTTATATTTATAAAATAAAGAAGTCCTTATCTCTTAGCGATACCTAGGACTACGTATGGAAGAAATTATACCGTGTCTAGGATTAGCTAAAAAAAAAATCGGGGAGAAGAGGGAGTAGATGTGGATAGATACAGTAGAAATAAGATTAGCTATGTGTTGATTTATAGATACATGAGGGCTCATTATACTATAGTCTATATACTTAGGAATGTAAATTTTTAGAAATGCCTCCCCCCCGCCAAAAATTTAAAAATTGGCTTTAAAAAAATAAAGTTTTAGAACCAATATTCCTTATCCAGTGCTCTTTACAATACATCACACTGAGACCATGATTAGCTGGACTCCCTCCATTGTTCCGATTAGTAAGCAAGGATGCATAAGCAGGTTTCGCTTAAAATTATTTTCCTGCTCGAGAAAGTTTCATACAAAGAATAATTTTTCTGTATAAAAAGTAGTCCCCAGTTGAGCCATCATTTCTAGTCGAGGTATAGCTAAGATTTCCTTTTCTTTCCAAACATGCCAAAGCAACAAAGCCCCGTGATTGAGAGTCCAGGGCCTGAAACACTCGTAAGCAAACACAAAGGGTGGGAGGTTGCTCGTTCCAACTTTATGATGTCCCCAGAAACTGTTGCGATAAGAGAAAAGACTAAAAAATAAAGGAAAGATAACTGAGATAATGGAAAAAAACAGAGGGAAACAAGACAACACTCTCAACTCTTTGGCTTGAGAAATTTATTATGCCAAGGAAGATAAATTGGAGAAACATGAAAAGGGAAAGAGATCTTGTCTCTGACTCATGTATTTCTCTTTAAGTGAATGAGCAATAACACAGAAATAAAAGAGTTCAAAACAGAGCCGTGTGCTCAGCCAAAATCATGGTTCCTAATGATTTTCAACTTTGGCAGAAGCCTCACATGGTTGTACTTGAGCAGTTTTCTTGATTTTGAATTATACATGTAATTCATCCTGATCAGAACGTAGCTGGGGAGCCAAGATCCATTTGCGAGTCGGAAATGAGAATGCTGGCCGTGTGCTGGAGCCAGTCTTCCTTCTTCACGTCAGAAATGTCTGCACTGTCATCAGTTTGGACAGTTCTGGGGAACAAACAAACAAACAAAACTTGTGAAATCAATTATTTGGAGTCATCTTGGAAAAATAAATTCCCATATGGCGTATTTCCTTTTTCTACCAGGCTGTTCTGTGTAAGAAAGACACAGTCCGAGATAGTGAAACTACAGTGAACAGCTGGAGATGAACAGAAGGGGCTCACAGATGAGGCCAAGGGTCCGTGAGCATCCAACTCGCCTTCCTGCCCTGTCATTTAACAAGACAGAGGAGGATGAAGAGGAATGAGACAGCACTAGAGGTGGGGCCTCAGAACGTTTAAGTGAAACAAGGGCCATTGTTGTTGCTGATGCTACTCAGTGAATACAGTGGGAAGAAAATCAGATGCAGCAGGAAGAAAATCGTTCAGCACACTCTGTTTTTAAATAGTGGTTGAGCTCAAGTTTCATGGAGTTAACTTTTTTAGAGTATAAAACAATATTCATCAGTAACCAAATTTACAGCCTTTGTTCACTGTAATTTTGACTTGACTTGTGAATAACCACAGCTGACAGGTCATCCCTGCCAATTACATGTGGTTTTTCTTGAGTTCAAGCTAATAACCCCAAATGTTAGTCAATCCTGCAAGTGTTATTTGTGTGTCCTCAGGCTTTGTTAAGGTACAGGGTGCTGTAGTGTTTCCTTTGGAATGGAATTAAATCCTTGTAGGAAGGTGGTTTCAAGAAACTGCATTTTTTAAGAACAGCGTTTTGTTTGGAAGGTAGACGGTAGGTAGGTAGGTGGAAGGAGGGAGGAAGAGAGGGAGAGAAAAAGGAGAGAGAGAAAAGGGGCAAGATACTGTCAGAAAAACCAGGGGGTTCCAATCCTGAATTTACCATTTGCTATGAATTTGGGCAATTTATTTAACAAGTTTCTTTGACCCTCAGGTTATTTATGTAGAAAATGCAGATAATAATACCTGCCTTGTTGGGTTGTTACTGGGATTATAGATAAAGGCATTATTTTTTTTTAATAAGAGAATGAGATTCTTTTGTGATTCGTAAGTGTGATGATTGGAGTTTCATGCTCACGTGTGAGAAGAGCTTCCCTCAAACCTGTTACAATGTTGGCATATTACTTGTCTGATGTGAAAAAAATAAAATAAGAGAATAAAAGGGAAAGATACATGTTTTAAAAATGAAAAATATTCCCCCAAAAGAAATCATGTTCATAGTTCTGCTGTTATAAAAAGTTCAGAAAAGAACAGAATACGGATCCCTGATCCCAAATAAACACATGGGAAATTATGTGAATATCATTAAAATGTGAGCTTCTTATGACAACAGTAATATTATTAGAACATAAATGGCAGCTCAGTCAGCATCTCCTTACAACTGTATCAAAGAAAGACAGTTGTAGCTTTGTTCTCAGTGTGACCCACTTGGGGTTTGGTTGCTCGTTGATGGATATTATCATTTTTAATGTCAGTAAATAATGTGATGTCAGATAAATGACCTGTTTCCTTTTTGTGGTGTAAAGCTCATTCATCTTCAGGGAGCTTGAGTGAGTAGAGAAATTTGAGTGGGACCAAGTGTTTCCGACTGTGCAGGATGGGAAACATCTTATTAATCCTACTTAACGTGAGTCCCAGGCAGTTGAGTTCAATTCTCAATGTAGGTCTGGTAAATCAATAAAAGTGATATGCATGTAGCATGGACTGTTTTACTGATTGGAGAGAAACAGAAAGTAAACATTTGTTTTAACTTGAAGAAAATGATGCTACTCACAAAGCATTACTGTGCAGTGTGCAAGTAACAAATAGAGGACATCCGTCTACATAATTCATATTGGCTTAGCTGGATCTGTTGTTTCTCTGGAGACTCATAATGTTACAAAATTAGGAACAGAAAGATGTATTTTAATTGACTTTACTGCTCATAGCTTTGGGGATCACAAAAAATAAGAAGTATGGTAAAGCCAAAAAGGTACTGGAATCATAGAAAATTCTCATGATTTTGATTTCTGGGCTATAGTTTCTGATTCCTTCCTAAGATGACTGCTGTAAAGCCCACATCTTTTATTTCTGAAGGTGATTCTCATGAATCCATCGTCTGTGTTTCATGACTATACATTTAGTCAAAGCGGGTGGAATGCCATTTTGTGTGATGGGAGATTTAGTCAAGGCAAAATGAGGACAATTTGCTTTTCTGGAAAATTTTAGGTAGAGTGACAATGATTGCATTGAGTTTGTCATAATATAGTGAAGATCATTTTGGGGCATTTCCTTAAACAGCCCTCTGGAGTTTTCTAGGGCCATTCATGGACTCTCAGAGAACCAAGGCTGGACACTTCTTTAGAGATCATTTAATGCGAATGCTTGATTTTTTTTTTTCAATGAGTTAAGAGGTAAAGAATTTGTTGTAGGTCACAAGGTGAGTTTGCAGTATATGAGACTGTATACAAAGACTTTGTGTCTTTACTAAGACACAGTTATTGTTTTGTCAGGTACTGAAATGTCCACTTATGAGTTAATGATTAAAATTCTGAAAATTTTGTAGATTTAGCTTTCTCAGTTCCATCCAATTATAGAGCTGGCAGAGAGGGTAGGGTAGGTGTTTATTTTACTCCCCAATAAGTAGTATCCAGAAAGACAGTCCATCTACCTGTTCTTCTAGAATAGGCGTTGGCAAACTACAGTCCATGGGCCCAATATGGCTAGTGGGCTGTTTTAGTACATTGGAGCTAAGAATGGTTTTTACATTTTTAAAAAGTGGTAAAAAAAGATTGCCGAAGCCAAAGAACAAAGAAGAATATGTGAAACGCATGATGAAGACTATGCATGGCCCACAAAGCCTAAAATATTTCCTGTTTGGCCCTTTACAGAGGAAGTTTGCTGATCTGTGGTCTAAAATATTCAGCTAAATAGGCTCTGTGACCTTCCTTATAGATTACACATTACTTTTATATTTTGTGTTTATATTTTTTAAATGAGCATCACAGATTGCAGGAAAGTAGGGAAACCAATTTTAAAAGGAGCCTATTTGGGGCCAACTTTAGGAATGGCTTTTTGTCCTCAGAAATGATCCACCTGCTTTATGAGTTATAAATTAAGTGCTGAGCTGAAACGTGGGCAAATCTGTCTCTCTCATTTCTTCCACCGAATTTTTGCTGACTTTTTAGCCACAGGATTTTGAATTAGATAATTTCTCACTAAAACCACATCTATTTCCTGAACCATCTCAAAATGGCTTTGAGCTCCAGGCAAGTCTGGTTAAGGAGTTCATACACCACATCACTGGTAACCCATCTGGGTCACAGTGGGTTTCCCATGTGAATTGGGAAGCTGTGCTCTGTGTTGGGACAGAAAACGTGCCCTGTGGGTAGAACTGTGTCCTCTGGGCCTCATGACTTCAGGTTCCAGAGCTGGGCATTGCCTGTCTTCAGCTTCTTCACCACTACTGTTTTGAACCACTCATTGTTCTGGAAGTTGGCGAACTTGGTGATGATATTTGGCAGTGAGTTTAAAGTTTAGGCAGTTTGAGGGTGGACATGGCAAGAACAGAAGAGAAAGAGGATCATGAATGGATGAAACCTTGTTCTGTTTCTAACAGTTTTTCTCAACATAAACTCTTGTCTTTTTTTTTTAGGGTTTTTAAAATATTTATTTGAACAGAAAATTGAAATAACATCAGAAATTTCTTTAAGAAAGGTTAGACAACAGATAAGGAACAGAAAAACATTCACTCACATATACCTTATTGTAATCATGTTTGACGAAAAAAAATAGTTAAAAAGCCATTAGATCTATTTCCATATCATCCTTCCACATAA
The DNA here is from genome assembly GCA_004363605.1 of Indri indri. Taxonomy (NCBI): domain Eukaryota; kingdom Metazoa; phylum Chordata; class Mammalia; order Primates; family Indriidae; genus Indri; species Indri indri. Next base: position 58,113 of record RJWJ010002124.1, read on the forward strand.
TCTTTTGCTTCACATTCTCAAAATTAGATCTCATCTTATCATTGGCTTTGACTTCTAAAACATATGCATTTTATGATACCCACTGTTTCTTTCTGGAGCCAATAATAAGACAGAACAAAGGAAAACTGAAATTAGAAAAGAATCCCCTGTATAGACACTTTATGAATTGCAGATGACCAGGTAAGGAGGAAAGAAAAATCCAAGGGGGGAAAAAGATAGCATGTATTGTGGAAACGGTATTATGGGGAGTTAAAGGTAATCAATACCAGTCTTCCTTTCCTTAGGGTAGCTCCTTCCAGCCTGCCCCCCAGTAATTCTAACATTATTGGCAGGAAAAGTTGGTGTAGGCACTGTAATTGGATCGACTCTGTTGTGGATATGATATTTTGGCATAAAACTGGATCTTGTTGCTAGAGCTAACCATTCCTCACTATTTTCAGTTCCCAGAATAATTCAGCCCAAGAAAATATTGACGTTTATGTCTGAATCCTTTCTGATCTCTATCCTATGAGGAAAACATTCTCAAGTACTCTTTCAGCCGTGGTCTTTAGAGCCCCTCAAATATTCTTTACCTATGGATGGCAATGCCTTTTCCTGCTGCCTCTCCTGTCAGATCTTCTCTGTCCCATTGTGGGAGCAGACGGGATGTTGGAGCCCTTCTGTTAGAGCAGATGGGCTGATGGTGAAATAACTGAGGCCCTGCATTACCATTTCTGAGAAAGAAGGGTGTGAGGCTATGTCTTCCTGAAAATTATCCTCAGTGGTCATGTGGGAAGACTCATAAGCAAGGTTGGGTTAGTCTCTGTGGTAGGCCCATGGCGGACATCTAATCACAGCCAGAATGTGCTCTAGGATCACGGGTCTTCAATGAAAGCAAGCTCAAGGTTCTACCAAGTTTGAGGTTTTCAAGGGTTTAGAAGATAGTGAAAAAGTTTATAGCCCATTTGACTGGTGGAACTGGTAGACTCTAACAAATGGTCTGTGATAAGAGAAGAACTCTTCATTGTCAGTTGGGGGTAGGACAGTTCTTCATGGTGTGAGGCTGCCCCATGCATTCTAAGAGGTTTAGCCTCCATTCCTATCAACTAACAGTAAGTAGCACTCCATAGTTACTGGAACAATGAAATAAAAAATTCTTATACTTTTTTAGTTGCCTCCTAGTAGAAAAAAATAAATGGCTCTAGTTGGAAACCACTGTATCCCTGGATGATGGCCATGTCTCCACTGATGGTTCCTGTAACCTGTGTCCTAGAGAATCCAGAGAGGAAACTGAAGAGTAAAATAATCAGTGTGTTGGGCTACAGACTCTCAACCACTTATTTGAAAGATTCTGGTCCTTGCATAAATTATAGGTCATTTTCTTGCTGGGTAGAGTTCAACAAGGGATCGGGGACAAAAGTAAAAACAGTCCCCTAACCTAATAGTCCAGGAAGGTATAAACTGTCCTGGTCAATGTGTTTTAGACTCACAGAAACTAAAAATGTGAAGAAAACAAAAATTAATGTGTCTAACCTACCACACAGCAGAGAGATGCCTTTGCCAAATAGGTACATCCTCAAGATACAGCCATAGGTCTATCTTTAAGTCTGGGTCAGGGATTTATGTTAAATTTCTGTAGATTCTTGTGCTGGGGCCTCCAGGGCTGATCTCTAGGAGATACGGTAAATTTGTTCACAGTAAACATGGGTTAACTGATGAAGAGTCAGACTGCTAGAGTTTAGTTTCTGTTTCCACTGCTAACTAGCTTCTTGAACTTAAGTAAGTTCCTTTGATACTCTGGGCCTACCTCAGTTTCCCATCTGTAAAGCAGAAATATTACTACCAATCGCACAGGTCTTTGTCTTATTCAATGAGTTAAAACATGAAGTCCTCAGAAGAGTACCTAGCACTTGATAAATGTACAGTAAATATTAGCTATTATTAGTATAGGTACTAAATCCATTACTAATATATGTACTAAATCTGAAACTAGATTAGTATTTAGTTTCGTCTCACAGATGGATGTGCATTTATTTCCTGTGTGGAGGCAGAAAGTTTGTGCTGATCTGAACAGCTACATCTGTACCTAAAGAGAGAAGCTGATTTTAAAACTCCTCGTCCCTAAGTTCATAGTAGAATGGGAGTAGCAGTCTGGCTCTTGTATTATGCCTGCCCTTTAGATGACACTTTGGTGCTTTCAAAAAGGAAAAGGAAAGAGGCCTCTCTCTTCCCGAGAGCAGTCAGACTGAGGCTCACAGGAAACTCACCAAGCTCACTGGTGTGATCAACCCCTCCACTGCCCACTGCTCTGGCCTCAGTTCCATACTGGTCAGTGAGTGGAAAAAGAGAAAGGGAGGATTTGAAATGTAACCCCAGAGGGAGTCCCGCAGGCAGTGGGTGATCCTTTAAGGAGGTGCCTCCCCTTAGGGCATGGAGCCAAAGTCTCCTTCACCACTATATCACAAAAAGTGGGCAGGGGGTTTCTGCTCTAGGCCATGATGTAGTAACAAGGACTGGATTTACCCTCTTGCCTATACAACTAAAAAAACAGACAAAATAGATGAAATAACAATGTTTAATGATGCTATGATGGAAAACCCGAGGCTGGATAGTTTGTCAAGAGGTTCGTTTGGCTCATGATTCTGGTGGCAGAAAAGTCCAAGATTGTGCAGCTGCATCTGGTAGGGCCTCCCTCATGCTGTGTACACTCATGGCAGACAGCGGAAGGTGGGGGCAGGTACAAGCAGAGATCACATGGCAAGAGAGAGACCTAGGAAGCCAGACTCTTTTTAACAACTCACTGAAATGGGAACTGATCCATTCCTGCAAGAGCAAGAACTTACCGCTATGGGAAGGCATTAATCGATTCATGAGGGATCCACACCCATGACCCAGACACCTCCCACTTGGCCCCAACTCCCAACACTGCCACACTGGGGATCAAACATCAGACTTTTGGTGGAGACAAACCACATCCAAACCATAGCAAATGGTCTGCAAATATTGGACAACAGGTCATGGATCCCTGAGAGAAGAACAACAGGGTGAGCCCTCCAATTTACCCAAGCCTACTGTCTAATGCTCATATCTAGGCTGCAGTGCAGCAAGGCAGACTCAAACAGTGTGCTAGTCTTCCTGAGTCAAGAAGGCAGAGCTGAGAACCAAGGAAGGCCAAAGTGGCTGGGATCCTCAGAGAAGAGTAACAGAAAGGAGAGAGTTGATGAAGAGGAGAGAGCTGTGTTAGGAGAAGGCTCCAGAGATCTTTATAAAGGATTTTCTCATGTACTCAGCTGAGTACTTACTGATCAGTCTGTGATGTGAGGAAACTACTAGAAGCTGGGGAAAGAAACACTCAAAAGGGGCAGGTGGAGCAACCTTGGAACTCACACAGGACCAGGAATAGTGCTGTTTCTACCAGCAAGGGTGGAAGAATCAGAATATACAGAGCATTGAGTAGAGTACTCAGAAGGGTGTTGCCCAGCATTAGGGCATAATTAAAGATGGCTCTGATCCTGTCTAGCAAAGCTTACTAACCAGCCTCAAAGTGTTTTTGAGTACCTTAACTGTGTCCCAGACAAAACAAAACAAAACAGAATATTTAAATGAATATAAAAATATCCAACCCCCAGCAAGATCAAATTTATGATGTCTAGTACCCAAAGAAATGTGAGAAACATGACCTATAATGGGGAGAAAAATTTTGATTAATAGAAACAGAGATGAAAGAATTAGCACAGTTCTTAAAATATTTATTATAACTGTATTCTTTGTGCTCAGGAAGGTAAAGGAAAGCATGACAATGTTAAAAAGATACAGAAAAGATAATGAGAATCAGACCCAAAGTAAAAGTCTAGAGATGAAAAATTCAATGTCTAGATGAAAAACACACTGGATGGAATTAACAGCAGCTTAGACACTAGCAGAAGAAAAGATTAGTGAGCCTGAAAATATAACAATAGAAACTATTCAAAATGAATCAGAAAAAAAAGTCACTGAAGAAAATGATCAGAGAAACTGTGAGCTATGGAACAACTTGAAGCTGACTAATATGCTGGTAATTAGAGATTGCAAGTTATCAGAAGAAAGAAAATAATAAAGGTGCGAGCAGAAATCAATGACATAGAAAAGAGGAGTGCAACAGAGAAAAATCAATGAAAACAAAACCTTGTTCTTTGAGAAGATTAATAAAATCAATAAGCCTCTAGCTACAGTGATAAGGACAACGAGAAAGGAGGCACAGATTACCAATATCAGGAATGAAAGAGCAAACGTTCCTGATGTTGAAAATGTAATTAAGAAATATTATGAACAACTTTATGCCAATAAATTTGACAATTTGGATGTAATGGACAAATTCCTCCAAAGACACAAACTATCAAAGCACCGTTAAGAAAAAATAGATAAACTCAATAGCCATATATCATTTTTTAAAATTAAGTTTATAGTTAAGAACATTCCCACAAACAAAACCCCAGATCTAAGATAGCTTCACTGGGGAATTCTACTAAACGTTTCATGAAGAGCTAATTCCAATTACTCATAAGCTTTTCTAGAAATTTGAAGAGGAGACCACTTTACTATTCATGCTATGGTGTCAGCATTATTTTAACACCTGAACCAGAATAAGATATTGTAAGAAAACTCTGGACTAATGTCTCTCATAAACAAAGATACAAAAATTAAAAAAAAAATTGTAAATCAAATCCAACAATATATAGGAATAATAACACATCCTGACCAAGTGGGGTTAATCCTAGCAGTGCAAAGTTGTTTTAAGATTGTAAATGTGGGCAGGGACTCATGGGTAAAGCAAAACATTCTTCTCTGTCTTGTCTTCATTTCTGCAGAGCACTGGGCTTTCCTTCTCACTGTGATGGGGAAGGAAAGACCTCAGGTCCTTGGGCACCTGCTAATGATCTAAGCAGAATGTACCTGTTCGTATGGCCTTGTGTTTGTCGTCCATAGGGAAGCAGGGGAGCAGCAATCTAAAACCCATCGCCCCTCAGCAAGCGTCTGAGACTTGGGACTAGTGGAAAGAGCATGGGTTTTGAAGTCATAGAGACCTTGGTTCAAATCTAGGCTTTGCCATTTATTGAACAAATGATTTAATATCTCTGAGCCTTAGAAAAATTATAAGGATTAAGATTGTTTTAGGGCTTAGAGGTAAAATACATAAAGCCCCTGGCATATAACAAGCATGCAGTGCGTGGTGGCTGTGGTGGCAGTTCATTTTGTTGAGACACTATAGCATAATGGTTAAGCGTTACGGCTCTGGAGGAAGGCAGCGTGGATTCCAACACCAGCTCTGTTACATTTCTATGTGTGAGATCTCTCTAGTTTCCTAGTACGGGAGACAGGATGAGCAGTACTACCTGTCTCGAAAGAGTCATGGTGAGGCACCTTTGAGTTAATACATATATAGTCTTGGAACACTGCCTATCACACTTCCAAGTAAGTATTCCATAAGCATTAGTTATTATTATTAAAGTTGTCATTGTTTCTTTGGGTACTGTGTTGTCACTGTTGTTGTTGACAAGCCAGCTAAGGCTGTGATATCCTAGCAACAAATGGTCCTAGCAAGAAAGCTTCCCAAACCTAGGAGGGGACACCAGGCAACAGAGAGTCCTTGAGCCCTCGAGTTTGCTCAGCCTCCAGGTTTTATTTGGCTTCATTGAAAGCAGACCTGCCTTAGGTGAGTAGCTGCACCTCGGAAGAAGGAAGCCTTTGGGGGCAGGGGCAAGGCAGGCCCTGATGACAACAGTCTATCTCTGAGATGGGAATATCTTCTTGTTAGAGATGCGCCTGGTCAGGTCGGGTCTTCCTGCACGGTAACAGGATGTGGGGTGTGAATGGAGACCTGGGCTATAATTGAGAACCATGTGGCCCTGTCAGCAGGTGACGGCACCTGAATGACAGCATGACAGGGAACAGAAACAGGGCCGCAGCTAGCCTCTCTGCCTGCCACAGCGATGTGCGCTGTGCAGATTTTTACCCGGCCTGGAACGACCGGGGCCTGGAGAGGCCTGCCAGACGATGGGCTGCCTGCTACCAATTTCTTTCAGCACTTCCTATTTTGCCATTCGTAGACTCTTGCTATTAAGCAGACAGAACAGCTCATATCCTGTGGACAGATGATAGATATGTCATATCTCTGAAAAATTGTCTTCCACAGGTGTATGGGCTTCCTTCTAAAGCAGGCAGGTCACATGACACTTTTCAACACTCTCTTCTGTACCAGCGTGGCATCCAGTGTCTATCAAAAGGGAAATCTTTCACATGCAATTATGGCAGAAAATAAAGGTGATGAAGTGTTGTGTACCAAGAAAGGAGAAGATCAAAGGGCGGTAATGAAAACTGATTACAATAGAAGGGCAGCTTCAACTGCAGAAGTTGTGTGGGACTGTTTGGGGCCTGGCGCTGCTTGGAGGCGTGCACACTGGCATATCCCAGCTTAGGTGCAGAAGGAAGGGCTACTGACAACATCATAGGCGCTGCTGTCTTAGAACAATAAACTGCTGGGGCTGACTGTAACCCAGGAGGGTTATAGGTAGCGTGTAATTGTATCAAAGCAAAGCTAACACACCTCTTTCCCCATGATTCATGCAATGCATGTTTCTTTCAGCACCGTCTAATTAGTGGCACCATTTCAGACCTCCAAGAGTCTAATTTACACCCATTGAGCCTGATTTTCCAATAGAATCTTCCAGAGCACAGGATCTGGGCACCCAAAGCCCTGTTTTTTTGTTTTTAATTGAACTCTGGAAGGTCAAGGGAAAAAAACAGCCTGTTTGAGTTTATGAATGAGGCCACTATCATCGGAGCCTTCACAGTCATGGAACGTGGCCATCTCGGTGGCACCCATTTTAACTGGAGAAGAATTTCTCCACCTGCCAAGTACATTTCCTAGCAACTGCTATCGTCTTGAAAGTATACGTCACGTGATAACATTTCAAATCCCAGAAAATGGCTTGCCCAGGTCAATTTAGCAGAGGTTTTAGATTTTATATCCAATCACTTGCTTTGGAATACTTACAGGAAAAGTCAACAATTTTCAACTAGTTGTGGGTAAACTAGTTTGAATTGGTTAAAAAAAAAAGAACAAAACAACTCTTAATTATAGATTAACACGATTACATTTCCTTTCAAATAGTGTCAGTAATAGTGACTGTGCTAATTCAAAGGAAGCTAACAAAGTTTTGTCAAATGCCTTTCAGTGACCTAGCTTTAATGGAAAATTAAATATAGTTTATCAGTTGTACTAAACAGATGCTCAGCTATTTGAAAATGGCTCATTGTTCTAGGTAGGTTAAAAATTCTTGCTATTGTCTCATGTTTAACATTGGGTAGGTTAGTAAGTATTTTGCCCCTTTCGCAAATGTAAAGATATTGGGAGACTACCCAGTTTTATGGGTAATAAGGCCTGCATCGGTGAGGACAAGAGGAGGGTGGAAGAGCACCAACATATGTTGAATGTCTGCTGTCTTATTTAACTTCATCTTCACAAAAGCCATCTGATGGAGATGATATAACAATTTTCTAGATGATACTGAAATGAAGTAAGCTGGTCAGAGTTTGTTGACTGATGCTAGACCTGGCTTTGAACTCCTGCTTTATCCACCCCCAAAACTGGCATTCTTCTACCTTTGCTCTCCCATGCTACCTAGCCCACTTGGTCTGTTTGCCATAGGCTGTCTCTACCTAACTAGAAGCTGCTGGCCTTGTACCGCCCAGATGCTGGTGCAAACGTCTTCAGTTAGCAACTGTAATTGAAATTTCTGAATGAAATGTCCATCTGCTCACCAGGGGAATGGTATCACAAAGCTAGGGACCCTCGTGACCCTATGTTTTCGTAGCCCTCAGGGCCCTTTGTTGGAAATGTAAGTAGGCATTTGCTAAAGAGTTCTCAGTGGGACTGAGTGAGCAACGTACCAGCCTGACCATGTTGAGGACTGCCCAGCCAGGTCTGAGAGGGTTTGGATGTGAGGGGTTCAGAAAGGTTTCCCGGTGTAGATTCTCACTCTCATTGGTTGCTGTGGACCTCATGTTATCACCAATGTCCCCATTGTGTCTTTGCAGGCACAGAACATGGCTGTAATTGGATAAGTGACTCCTAAGGCATTTTTACCCATTAGCACTGGAGCATGAGATGTGTCCTTAGACTAGAACAGTGTCTTTGGGGAAAATGAGCACAGGGTAGACACATTCCAAGAGGAGATGGAAAGAATAGCCATCCGCAGCCAAGGGAGAGTCCAGACGGTACTGGATAGTGATGGGGACAGGGGGTCCTGTGGACTGAGTTCGGGTGGGGAGTAGGAATGCAGTAGGGAAACTTCCCTTTCTTGACAATTTCGCCTCAGGCCTGCTCTACTCAGTAAACCTCATGGGATCAGCTTGCTCACTTCAAAGGATCTGGCCCACCAGAAGAACAAAACAATATTTCCCTCTGTGGCAACCTGGCATTGCAGCTGTCATCACAATTGTATCCAGAAAAGCAGCTTATTCAAGTGGCAGCTTGTTCCTTGAGGCTTGTCTCATCTTCAAGAAATGCCCAGTGACACCTCTCAGAGGAAATCCCTCATTCCAGCTCTGCGTGATAGTTTCTGCAGGCAGTACGCGCCTTAGGAATAAGTTCCTGGGCATAATGAGCTGTCGGACGGTGTTCGCTGTGTCTGTTCACAAGAGAACCCAGCCAGGGTTTTGTGTGAGCCCAGACAGAACTTCCCGAGCACAGAAACAGGAGGCATGGAAGAATTTCTGGTGGTTTCACTAGACTTTTAAGAGCTGTTGATTGAGGACTTCACTGAAACCAGTCTTTATGTTCCCACCCTTCCCATTTCCTTTCCCGTTTGCCCCAAAGACTGCAGTTACTATTGTGGAATGGAGTTGATGACTGATTTTTTTTTTTTTAAGTCTCTGCATCCTTAGGTTACATAAGGAAAATAGGGCATGATTAAGAGCAGGGGTAGGGAAGTAGAGGGCCTTTCCTGGCTCTGTTGGCTCTCTGGGCCTCGGATGTAGAATCCCAGGCTTGGAAGGAGCTTTATTCCAGCAGGCATCTGGCCTCGTTCTGACTGAGCAGATGAGGACACTGAGGCCCAGAGAGTGGAGGCGTTTGCCTCAAGTGGCAGCTGGCCGATGAGTCACTCCATAACTGGGATATTTTGTTCAGATCTACAGAAGGTAGATCAATGCAGGGGTGCATCACAGAGGGTGACCAGATGACCAGGAGGGTCAGGGGTCTTCTGTGGCTTTTTTTTTTTTCTTTTTTTGAGATGAAGCCTCACTCTATCACCTGGGCTAGAGTGCAATGGCATTATCACGGCTCACTACAGCCTCAAACTCCTGGGCTCAAGTGATCCTCCTGCCTCAGCCTCCCATAGCTGGGACTTCAGGCACATGTCACTGAGCCTGGCTATTTTTTTCTGTTTTTTGTAGAGATGGGATCTCATTCTTGCTCAGGCGGGTCTTGAACTCTTGGCCACAAGTGATTCTCCTGTCTCAGCCTCCCAGAGTGCTAGGATTACAGGCAGGAGCCACTGTACCGGGCCTTCTGTGGATGTTTTGAAGAACCCAAAGCTGTCTTGTCAGCAAGGAAGACAATGCTTCAAGGGATCATAAAAACCATCTTCAAATATCCGAAGGATTGCTGCACTAGCATATGAGGAGATTTATTCTTTGTAATTGCTGAGGGCACCACTAGGATCCATAGACAGTTACAGCGGGAGCAAGTCTGATTAACTCTGAAGAAGACATTGATCTGCCTTCAGCAAGGGTCTGGACCCGAAAGAGTCATGATGAGTCCACTTCCTTGGAGGATGCAGCTGTCCATGGAGAAATATGTTCAAGGAGGTTTCTTCCTGAGGAATCTCCTTCTCAAAGCTAATGTGAATTGACAAGGTTCCCATCAGAGTCCCTAGGAGTCCCCATCAAATATAGAAGTGGAATTAATGAAAAGCCCTTAAAGTGTCAGTTTCTGCAAAACAGATCATCTCCAGAGCAACTTATGCATCTACATCGACCATGGGTCTTGGGGCCATGAGCCTTAGCTGTTGTGGAGCCCAGATAGGGGATAGCTTTGAAAGTAATGGCTACTGCTACTTGCAGGGTGAAAGTAGAGGTGTGTTAGTTTTTGCTCTGGGATAAACCTGGTGATAGGAAATAAGAAAAAAAGGCACCATAACTGGGATTCCTACTGTTAGTCTAAGGGTGGTAAATCTGTTCCAGGATCAAAAGATGCCTGTGAGCCCAGAAGAGAGCAGGCCTTGGAACAAGGCAAGGCCACTGCTTTGGCAGGAACCTTTAAAAGAAACCTTTAAGGTACCTCTGAGGTTTAAGGACCACTAGGAATACAGTCCAGGGCACTGGAATGAGAGCCCCAGAATAGGCTGGTGAAATAAAGTCCTCTACTCCTGGTTCCGTCACACTGGCCCGCTTGCTGCTGTTTCTCAGCCTCACTAATCTGGCTGTCCTTTAAGATTCTTGACTGTAACCTGTCCTGTCTACAGATCTTATTTGTAATCCCTGATGCTTGGAGCTCCTTCTTCTGGAAAGCTTTCCCTGGCCTCATCAACACACACTGGAGTCTCCTGTCTCTGAGTTCAGTGGCCGGGAGCAGGTGACAAGCAGTGTATCAGGACACAAGGGGCCCTCAGGGATAACCCTGTCATGTTGGGTCTGTTCTTGGGCTGCCTCCTGTCAGCTCCCCTCCCTAGTTGCCATGAGAATGTCATTGTGAGTCCTCTGGAAGGATCTTCCCCTGTGAACCTTCTTTTTTCCTGTCACTCTCCCTTCTAGGATGGAACCAGGTCCCCAGTACATTGGAGGATTGTTGTTCCCAAGGGAACAACAGGGTCTCCAGTACATTGGAGGTTGTTCCCAAGTTTAGATGAACACAGTCTCCAAGGTCCTCTCCTCCCTTTTTATACACATTTATTTTATAATATCTGCAGTTCTCAAGGACTCACTGACCTCTTCCAGGTTGGTAGTGTGCAACCCAAACTTTGTGTTCATTCTGAGTCGATCAGTGTATGCTCCAAGGGGACTGACTTTGTCATTTGCTTTGTTTGTGCTTTTTCCCAGGATCTCAGTTGCTTTGGGATGTTTGACTCATCCTCAACACTTTTAAATTTCCTCCTGAAGGCACCAACCATGTTTGCTAACTTAACCATCAAATATCCCATCTGATTTGCTCATGAGCATGAGAAAACACTGACACATTTTTTCCCTCGGGTGTTGTTGGCTTGTAAATCTGAACAGGAAGAGTAAATTTACTTGTAGAAGCTATGAAATGCCTACCCTTGAAGAGTGTTTATGTTGGGAGTGGGAGGAGAATCTGTGTGCCCACAAGTACCAGGATTCAAGGCCTGTGATCAGGCTAGAGGCCAGAGATAAGGACCTCTTTCTAATCTTTGCTGCAAATGGAAATAGTCAATAAATCAGAGCTGTTTATTGAGTGCCTACCATGTTCAGACAACAGGACAGTGGGAAGTGATAGGAACAAAGCCATCTTAAGTGAAAGCTTAACCTACCAGCTTCTTCTCATTTGTTGGAGGCCTTCGTGACTAAATCACACAGGGGTGCCAGTTGCCTAGAAATTGAGAATCACATAATTTGGCTCCTGCTTGGGACTGGGAAGTCCTTTGTCATGTTGAATAGATAGGGCTGCCTCTTGGGGTGGCAGAAATGAAACCTTAACTTTCTGTTCAGCACCTTTTATGACTCGCCGCAGAATGTGGTAGACACTTACTCTGTCTGAGCCCATTTTCTCATCTGTAAAGTGGATCCATCTAGCAATGCCTACCTCAGGCTGGCTGTTGTTTTGAGTAGTGAATGAAACACTGTAGGTCAAGTGCTCAGCACTGTGCTTGGCACCCAGAAGGCACCAATGCATTCATCGTTGTTGTAGCTGGTGCCTCATGGGAAGCAGCCAGGAAACAATGTCCATGTTGTGTTCTGTCTCGTCCATGGAAAATCCTGATTTCAAGTCCTCTTACCTTTCAGATTTTATAGTACTAAGCTGGCACACTGTCGACAGGATATTTGGGAAAATGTCTGATGTGCCAGGAGGGAGAAGGACAAAGGACAAATCTCTCTAAGGGAGCCATTTGGGCTCTTGTATTGATTAAAGCAGTAAAGAACTGTAGAAGGAAAGAAAAGCTCAGTGTCCGGATATAGTTTGCTACACACATTCTCAAGGGTGAAGACTGGGTAAGAGAGACTGGCAAAGGAGAGGCGTGACGGCCCCAGGAGAGAATGATGACCAGCATCAAGCATGGTCAAAGTCGAACTTGAAAAGGACAAGCCAATTACCAAATAAGTTAATGGGGGCAGTGAGGCTCCACCTTCCTCCCAGAAAGACATCAGAGCCCATGGCCCAGAATCTACGTGTTTTTAAAGGTACCAGGGGACCACGTGAACCTAAAAGAGGATGGTCTTCCCATCTCTAGGCAGGAGTCCCATCTCATTTTCCTTGCGGATGCTCCCTAGGAAGTAGACATCCCCCAGCTTTCTTCACAAAGCAACTTGCCTTCACCCTAGTCTTGCACTTACATTAGCTCAAATAGCATGAATTTTTTAAAAATACAGAAATTGTTATTTTTATAGCAATTTGTTCCCAAGGAGCAAAGGCCATAGCAGGCTGGTATTATCTTAATTTTTTTCCATGGGCCTCTTATCAAAAATAATGATAATACTTCAAATAGATTACAATGTGGTTAATGAGTTATTTACAGTGCAGATTTCAGAAGTGGGGAGGACTAAACATTTAAACTAGTTGACTGGCAAGATTAGCTTGGTGCACTTTGCCCCACCTTTTGAGAGAAAAAGAGACCTCTCTAAATTTCAAAGGCAAATGCATCATTTATTTGCAACTATATGGTATATTTCAGTTCAGAAAACTGAAGTCAGCCACACAGAGAGGACCTGGCTGGGACCAGGTCACTGTTGGGGAGAGGGTGAGATAGACCAGATTTATAAACACCCAAGTGGGAATAGGTGGATAAATATCTATATGGGTGCAGAAGGAGATCTAGAAATGCTACACTTGTGGAAGTTTCATGTGAGTAAGTTATCAAATTGCATCTTTTTACTATTACGTATCACTTCAACTGTCCTTAGGACTGAAGCTCTAGGTCTTGCTTTCCTGGCGCATTCAACTGAAGTTGAGGCAAGAGATGATCAATTCCATGTAACAAAAGAATAGAAAAAAATGTATCAGACATGCAGTTGTTCTGTTAAAACAAAGTGCCATGTCATGACTAGTCCTGTTGCTTTCAAGAAAGTATTTTCAAAGTGTGGGAAAATGGGGCAGGAAAAAGTAAGATTTCAAGAAAAATGTAAGAGAATAAGGATGCTGGAAGGGTGGGTCTGGGTATAGAGTTCACACTGTGTAGCGTGGAATTTTCTAAGTCCTACCCCTAAATCTTCTCTAATGGCCAGCACTCAAGTACGTGTTGTGCATCAAAATTCTCCAGATAGGAAGCTCTTCCCTCCCTTAACGTTCCCACCAAGTGTCTTCTTTTCAGCCTCCCAGTATATGTACTAATGACCCAAACAAGAAAGACTTCATGATGGATTGTGCTCATTTAATTGGCTGAAATGGAATGATGTGCACTTTCTGAATCCCGTTAATTCTTGGGACTAATCTACATATTGGCAACTTGTCATAAGAAATGGGTTGCAAATGCTGAATCAAAACTTTTCAGGGCTTGGCAGCAGTAAAATGGCAATGTGTTAAATGCTCTCTTAGGAGACTGGAGAGGAACCTTTGTGTAAGTGTAATGCAGTCATGGTAAGGTAATGGATTAAATGACCTCCTTTAAGGTATAGGCTTTGTATATCTTGTGTGTTCAAAAAATAGCCTTTCTAATAGGAAATACACTTTTAAGAATGTTTAATTATTATGAATACATAATAATTATGCTTATTTATGGAGTGCATGTGATATTTTGATATAAGCATACTATATAATGACCAAATCGGGGTCATTAGGGTATCCATCATCTAGAAAATTTATCATTTCTTGAATATTCCAATTCCAGTGTTTTGGTTATTTCAAAATACACAATGTACTTCTGAATACTAGCTCTTATCCCTCCTATCTAACGTATTTTTGTAACTATTAACCATCCCCTCTTCCGCTCTACCTCCCCACAACCCTTCCCAGCCTCTGGTAACCATCATTCTATTCTCTATCTCCATGAGTTCAATGTTTTCTTTTAGCTCCCACATGTGAATGAGAACACATTTGTCTTTCTGTGCCTGGCTTATTTCACTGAACATAATGTCCTCCCATTCCATCCATGTCATTGCAAATGACAGGATTTCATTCTTTTTAAGGCTGAATAATATTCTGTTTTTTATATATACCATATTTTATTTACCCATTCATCTGTCGATGGGCATTTAGGTGAATTCCATATCTTGGCTATTGTGAATAGTGCTGCAATATACATGGGAGTGCAGATATCTCTTTGATATAGTGATTTGCTTTCTTTTGGATATGTACCCAGCAGTGGGATTTCTGGATCATATGGTAGTTCTATTTGTAGTTTTTTGGGGAACTTCCATACTGTTCTCCATAGTGGCTGTACTAATTTACATTCCCACCAACAGTTTACAAGGGTTCCCCTTCCTCCACATCCTCACCGACATTCGTTATTGCCTATCTTTTTTATAAAAGCCATTTTAACCTGAGTGAAGTAATATCCCATTATAGTTTTTACTGGCATTTCTCTGATGACTAGTGTTGAGCATTTTTTCATATACTTGGCCATTTGTGTATCTTCTTTTGAAAACCGTAACCAAAGAAGTAAAAGATCTCTGCAAAAAAACCCTATAAAACATTGATGAAAGAAATTGAAGAAGGAATGAAAAAATGGAAAGATATTCCATGTTCATGGATTGGAAGAATGAATATTGTTAAAATGTCCATATTTCTCAAAGAAGTCTATATTTTCAGTGTAATCCTTATCAAAATACCAAAGACATTCTTCACAGAAATAGAAAAAAATAATCCTAAAATTTACATGGAACCACGAAAGACCCAGAATAGCCAAAGCCATCCTGAGAAAAAAGAACAAAGCTGGAGGCATCACATTACCTGACTTCAAATTATACTGCAAAGCTGCAGTAACCAAAAAAGCATGGTACTGGCATAAACACAGACACATAGTCCAATGCAACAGAATAAAGAACCCAGAAATAATCCATGCATTTACAGTCAACTCATTTTTGACAAATGTGCCAAGAACGTACATTGAGGAAAGGACAGACTTGTGAATAAATCATGCTGCGAAAACTGTGTATTCATATGCAGAAGAATGAAACCAGACCCTTATCTCTTGCCATACAAAAATCATATAACAATGGATTAAAGACTTAAACCTAAGACCTGAAACTATGAAACTACTAGAAGACAGCATTGGGGAAACTCTCCAGGACGTCGGTCCAGGCAAAGATGTCTTGAATGAGACCTTGTGAGATCTCAAAAGTACAGGCAACCAAAGCAAAATTGGACAGATGGGATCACATCAAGCTAAAAAGCTTCTTCACAGCAAAGGAAACAGTCAACAAAGTGAAGAGACACCCTGCAGAATGGGAGAACATATTTGCAAACTACCCATCTGACAAGGGATTAATAACCAGATATTAAGGTTATTATATAACCTTATAATGAACTCAGATGACTCATAGAAAAAAACACAAATAATCCAATTGAAAAGTAACCTTTCTGATTTTACTATGACTCTTTAAGAACACACAAAATAGACAATGGTCAGTGCAGTTACTGTGTTTAGGATGAGGGAGTGTTTGCAACTTATTCTATGTACCCAAATTCTAGCCTGCATTTAGGTTTCCTGCCAGAGTTCACTAGGCTTCCTGGCTAAACTTCCCAGTAGAGCTGGGACTGAAATTTTCCCAGGAGACCACATGGGGATTTGGAACCAGAAGAGCTGGTTTACAGTATGATCTTTCCCATTTACCAGTTGGGAGATGTTGGGAAAGCCACTGATATTTGTCTCCAAAAATATGAATGATACTTTGTGTTTCTCTGAAAGAGATTCTGAGGACCAGACAAAATGGTGGTTTAAAAATATTTCATATACTGCAAAGCCTTGCACAAGCGTTGTAATTATGACTATAAGGGCCCTTCTGGTCAGTAAAAAACCGTCTTCCTAAATCTTCCCCTGCCTTCTATCAGCCGTGGTGAATCCCTGTCCATTCCTAGCATATTTATGACAGGGATACGTGAAAGCCTCTGTGTCCTCTTGTCCCTCTGTTAAGGACCCAGACAGGATGCCGGGCACATTTTTTTCCAATCATCTTTCAGATGTTTTGAAATGGGTCTGGCAAGAACCGAAGCTATGTTTCCAATTAATTTTCTAAGTACATAATTTTCTCAAAGAACATTTTTTAAAAAAAGAAAGAATTCAAGAATAAAGTATGGCTTGTTGCTGTTTGACTGCCAGAAATTTGGGATCCCTATGAGTTTTGCTAATATCAAAGGCTTCTGTTTAATATGACTTTGCATTAAAGTGGGCCTTACTGTCAACTTAGTAAAACCTCTTTTTTAATCTCAAGTTTTGTGTAGTTTTTTATTAATCCAATGCGCATCGTTAAAAATAACTCCAGATAATGCAACATTTGATTAAATGGAACTTAATACAGCCATTAGCTGGTGGGATTTGTTTTTTTTTTTCCCCACTTATGCATTCCTAGCTGAGCCTGATAAGATGGCACTAACATTTAGCCTGAGGTGTGGAATGTTAATAGTGGGATCCTGGACAGTTTGTTTATTTTTTATTTATTTCCTCAATGTGCCACTCACAGCAATGTGCCAGATGGGGGCCCTGGAAGGCAGAAATTCTCTGTTTAGCCTTGGAGCCCCAAGAAGTTGGCAGATTAGCCCCCACCCCCAGGGCAGCACCAGCTTGGTAGAAAAAGGCAGAGGGGTAACCTTAAGTCAGAGTTGTAGTATGGTTTTGTTTTTGTCAAAAGAGGATCAAGTAACATGATGTTCAGGGCTGATTGTGCAAACAACATATCCAGTGAAACTTTATCATCTTACCTGTCACCTTTTTACTTGAGCTATAGGGAAGGAAGGCCTAAAAGGTGCTCTGGTCCTCCTGAGTGCTTTGAGCCCAGGCTGTCCTGGTGGCAATGCTTTTCCTTTACCGAGAGGTCCTGCAGCTCTAGGACCACCCTGTGCCTGGCACAGAGCAGGTGCTCGGTCACTTCTTTGAGTTGCTGGACTGAACAGTAGCCAGAGAATACAGACCCCGCTCATTCCATCAGTGCACATTTGCTGGGCACCTACTTACTGTGGTCTAAGCAGGATGCTACGTCCTGAAGACAGGGCACTAAATAAAATAGACTTGGGCCTTGCTCTCATGGAACTTGCATTCTGTCTAATTCTAGCTGCTAGTTGAGGATGCTGCCCATCTGCCTGTCTGTCGGTTTGTATGATTTGGTTTCCACTCTATTGATTCTTAGCTCACCGACTTGGGCTTATGCCCTGTTGAGCACCCCATTCAGCTTTACAATGGCATTTTTGGTGATTATACATTATTTTTAATTCCTTCAAGATAGGGATTTGGGTTCGATTTGATTCAACACTTATTACTAGTTACCTGTCATGTGCAAGACTCCGCCCCCTCCACTACTCTTCCAGCCTCTCCCAGGCTAATAAGGCAGAACTTATTCCCTTCCCTCTTGCCTAGCCCAGCCAGGAAGGCCATCAGGAAAGGTAGGGCCAGCTATATACCGCACAATGGTGCCACATCTATAATAAAAGGACTCTATCCACATCATAGAGACCATAGATCTGTATTTTTACACTGATGGTTTCTTGGTGGATGATAGCATGTTGTTCTAAGAAAACCATTACATATTAAATATAATAAGAAAATTTCCCCACATGTCAAATGAGTCTTGAATCGGAGATACACTTTTTAAAATTCACATTAAGAACATTTTTTTAAACACATTTTATAAGCCAGGGGGACTCCTTGCTCCTTTCCTTGTCATGTCAGGGACCAGGACAATTCCTCTAGTTCATTATGGCAATAGTGGGGAAAGTGCCAGAGTTAGAGCAGATTTCAGTTCTAAGTATGCGAGTCAACCAGCTGTGTAGCTTCAAGCACATCCCATAACCATTTTGAGCTTCAATTTCCTCATCAGTAAAATGGGGATTATCCCCATACCTCAAGGAGTTGTTAAGAAGATCAAATAAAGCAATTTTGAGACTATGCTCTGTTCCATGTGCTTGGGCTCAGTGGATGTTATTTCATCTGGTTGCTGGTGTGGAGACAGGAGTAAGGAAGGGAAGTGGGGCATGAACCTGCCAGGAGACCTGAGAGGAGGCCGATCTTACTTTTGTGTCCTCTGAGTGACTGTGGGGAGGTGGTCAGGGGATCATTTTGTCCTGGGAAGGCTCTTCACTGAAGACTTGAAAACTTCCTTCATTTTTAGCAACCTGGAGAAAGGCATTCAATTTTTTTTAGTTTTGCCCTGGGAATTGCAATCTACATTTGCAAGAAAATGTGGGTGTCATTTTCCTAGTTTTCCAGGCACCTAGGCTGATTCATTGCAGCATTAGGAGTGGTTAATAGCAACTGAATTAGCAGCAGTTTTTGGCGGCAAGCAGGACCCCACCAGGGACCCTGGGAAACTCCCAGGTGTTACTGCAACCTGTCTGGCTTTTGACTGAGCTCACTGGTTTTTCCATCAAGTTATCTGCCAGTCTCCTGCTTTCATTTCCTGGGCAGAGATTCAAAGGTCAGCCGGAAACCCCTTCCCATTGCCGTGGAGGGCTGAGGCATCCATCGATTCTTGTATTTGGTCCTGATCACAGATTGAAATTAGATTGCTTCCTCTCCTGGCTTGGATTATGATAGCACTCTGTAGTTTAAGAAAATTTATGTGCTGCGCATTTTGTTTCTTGAAAAACCAGGTAATTTGTTTCTGTCCTGTACTCAAAGAAACTCGGTCGAGGACTGGCCAGAATCCAGGAGTAATGAGGTGATGGTGAGAAAAACACCACCCAAAGAAATGGATCTTTATTAGACCCTTCCTGTGGTGATGGAGGCAGTATTGCTGTGCACAAGGCCATGGGTCTCTATTTCCTTCTGGCTTGACCAGGGTTGGCTGGTCCCCTCTTGTGGGGCCTCTGTATCCCAGATGGCGGAATGTGTCTAAGTTTGGCAACTTATATTCACCTGATGGAATAACACTTCCAAAATGTGTATACAACTGAGAAGATGGAGGGGGTTAGCACTCAGTTCTGGGCCACGTGTAGATATGTGTTTTCATTTTCAAGTTGTCTTCCAGCTCCTCTAGGGAGGATGAGTGGATGGAAGAAAATGTTTTATCTGTGTTTGCAGGGAGGTTCCTGAGGCTCCAAAGGCCAGAATCCTGTATCTGAAGCTTGTTAAAAAGAATAAAGAAAAAAAGGGAGGTGTTCAAACCCAAGAGGAGAAGGATGATTCCCAAACTTTCTTGGTTCATGACACCCTTTGTGTCTCAGTCATTTTTTCATGATGCTTCTAGGTACATGAACAGACACACACACACACACGCGTGCACACACATGCACACACACATGCACATGTTCTGTTTATTAAGCAGTTAGATCCAAGTAAGCTATTTATGTCCTAGCAACTTAGTAGGCATTTGAAAAAATACACACACATTGAAAGAAAATATAACATTTTTATTCTTAAGTAACCGACTTAGTTATTGATGGGTCGTGTGCACCTTTGGGCACTATGCAACTTCTCGAACCTTGGAATCAGATCGGACAGCACCACCCTCGTTTCATGTTCCACATGGATTTTCATGCAGTACTTGCTTTTTGTCACAGCAACTACTGAAAACCCAGTTTTGCAAAGATCTGATGTATCAAAAGGAATGCAGCACGACCTTATGTTGAAACTGAGAACTACCTTGAGCTAGCAGTTTGCAGGGTGTCTGACAGATGTTGCATATTGCTGTGTTTTCCACAATTTAAAACGTTTTCAAATTAAATTCAAATTTAAATTCATTGTAATTTAAATATCCTGCGGTGCTTCTAGAAGTTTGCTGTGGTGACCCAGGGCCCCTCAGCACACAGTCTGGGAGCTTGGGTCCTAGCAGAAGATGTTCTCAGATAACCCAAAAGTGGGAAGGAGGGAGCTAGGGCTTATCCAGTCTGCTCTTGGTTTCCTTGTAAGTGCTTGCAACCTCAGCCCTGACCCACCACTAAAGCAGAGCACAGGAATTCCATCCTGCAAGCAGTGCACTGGATTTTATGATTCCAGAAGGCGATGTGAGCTCTGGTTACTCATCACAACTGACTGACAGCTCTGCATTGTCTTCCTCCTTGGTAGCTAGCACTAAGAGGTACTGTGGGTCTTGTTTCTTCTAAAGGCAGAGCTTGGTCCTAGAGGAGAATGCAGTCTTGCTAAGACTTTCACAAGCTCAGGGAGGGTATAGATTCTAATTCCAAGTGCTCACAGTCCAAGTTTGACATTTTGCAGGAGACTGTTTCTCTTTCCTTGGCACAAATTAGAGGAATTAAACTGAAATACATAATTAAATAATGATTACTTTTAATTAAATTAGAATTTTTTTTTTCCTTCAATCTCCACTCAGATTTTTCTGAAGCGGCACCATTTCCGTGCTGAGCAGGAACACACACCAGAAGTGTAGCAAAGGACTTCTGTGCAAAATTGGCAACAGAATCCCTAAATGCCAAGTTCTGTGTTCTGGTGGTCTAGGGTTGAAATGTGGAATAATTTAAAGGGAAAAAGGCCACTTTGCATCCTGTGGAAGGAGATCCTCTTTCAAGATTTACATTTCTGATGATTTTGGTAAACCTTCGTGTTTCGATCTGGCTGCCAGTGACTGGCCATCTTCCTATGGGGGCCTTGACATTCTGTCAAGTTTATTATCCAAGAAGAGACTTTTTAAAGCCCCAGATGGGTGTGTGGGAGCAGGTGGGAATTGCCATTGAAGAGTTGGGAGACCCTAAATCTCTTTTCATCAGATGTGAATGTTGATGGCAATATAGAAATGCATTGAAGTGTTTCTAACAAAGCTGCCCTCCCTGCCTGGCATTCAGAGGGGGAAAGAGGGTATTTTGCACCATGACAACAGGTGACCTCTATTTGGAATTGTCAACAAACATTAATAGGCCTTCCAAAACACATACTCTGTAATATAAGGGATTGGTTGCCTGAAGGGAGGGCCAAGTATTCAGCATCGCTGGGGCAGCGCTTACAGGATGTCAGCAGACGTGGTTAATTGGTAATGATTAGGGCTGTCTGCAAGCTGATTCCCCGAGTTTGGTGAACACATAATTGTTGTACGTAACCCAGAGCGGCTTTGCTCTTTCATCTATATGAAGAGATCAGAAAAGAGAGATTTACGGCTTAGGTTGCCCCAAGCCACACAGAGCAGGCTTAATTTTCCTTTCCAAGGGAATTTGAAGACTGCTGTTGTGACTAGTTCTCTGTGGCTTATATGGTATGTTGAGGTCACCTGCAAGTTTTTGTTAAATGATTGATTGACTGAAATTAATTATTCTGTCAGAACGGTAATGGAGGTAAGATGGGGACCCTGATAAATACAAAAGCTAAAGTGATTCTTATAAATGCACTTATGTCTCTTTCTATTTAAATAAATCAGACAGAAGACATATATCCCGGGTGGTGCTGGGTGTCCCCTCCCCATTTTCCTCTACAGCCCCGAGCTGTTTTCTTTTGAAATCTGAAGCTTTGAAATAAGCCGCTATTTATTCAACTTCAGCTGCAGGATATTTGAATCCTTTGTCACTTTATTCCTTCTAACTTTTCCCCAAACACCTCAGCCCCTGATAAGAGGCTGATTCCAGTGACTGCGTTAGATTAAATCAACTGAATGCGGAGAGTCTGTCTGAGCTAATGGCCAGGCGACTTGGGGAATGTGGTCGGTGAGTTGGGGAGTGGGTGGAAGGCAGGTGTTTGCTTCTAAATGTCAGATTTCTGAGGCGTGGAAACCACCCTGCAAGACCCTTTTAGGAAGGCAGTGAAAGCGGCTGTTTAGTGACAGACTGTCTGCAGTTTGGGTTCCTAAATCCCATGAAGGGAGCCCAGTGGCCAGTTAAGGAAATGCCAAAATGACTCTTTTGATTACCTTGCAAAGGGCATGAGATTGTTTATAAGTGATTTATCCAACTTACTTACAAGCCACTGGAAACAAAGGCTAAAAAGAGCCACTTCCCACACGGGCTTGAGCATGACACAGGTTGCAGGACACCTTCCTGAAGTGGCACCAGGTTCAAAATGAGCAAGAACACATGGGAAGTGCAGAAACGGACTTACTGGCAAATTGGCCAAGATACCAGAATTACAAACCCGTGTCTCTCATGCTATGTGCCCTTTGGGGAGAGAACGTATGGATTAGGGCTGTTCGGTCCTTTGCACAAGAAGGAAAAGCCCATAGGAATTGGGTAGGCTGTGTGCTTGCCAGGTCTGTTACCGATACTCATTATGTCAGAAGTACCCAGTATTCCCTTGGTTCCTTGGTTCTCAGATTCTAGTGTGCTTTTCTAAAATAATCTAGGGTGCCTGTTAAATATGTAGATTCCTGGAAACCACCCCCAGAGCATCTGACTCCTTAGATATGCTGCAGAGTTTGGGAATCTCCGTTTTCTCCAGTAAGTTCCAAGGTGGTCCTGCTGCAGATTGGCCCAACTCTCTAGTTGCTTTGTTTAATGAAAGATCAGACCAAGGGCCAACAGAAGAAGGGACAACTGCTCCGTTTGACAAAAATAGCCCTCTGAAAGGTCCGTGACTAATCCACAGGCAGAGATTGCAGATGGAACATCCTGGCTTTGAGTAAGTTTGCTCATCTTAAAATAAGCCCTGGCTATTTGAATGCCAATTATTTGAGGTAGGCCAGCTATTGAATGCGTGGCCCCCTGAATATCTTAGAAAATGAAGTGGTTGAACTAGGAGGGGTCTTGAAAATTGCTATTTCTTGATGATGGTTAAAATTTCACTGGATGTAATTAAAGCAGCAACACAACATTCATTTAAACTGTCATAAAATGAATTGAGACATCCTATTATGGAGGCAAATTTAAAATGTTTCTTTCCCAGCAATTTTTCAGAAGAGTAGGACTAACTTGGAACTCTTTATACTCGCGCCTGCTAAAAGCAAGAAATGGTGTCCGCTCTGTAGTCTGTGAACCTGTGGTTTAGTTAGGTAGAGCCCAAACTTGCACCTCTGCAAACGCGATGTTTTGTGCAGTTAAATTTAAGGCCCGAAAACTTATGTGTATATCCCGTCACTTTATGACCTCTGTGACTCTTAGTGCCTTACAGTATATTTGAGAGCAAATGAAAGACTTTATAAAATCTCGTTTTAAAGTATCCTCCTCCTCTTTTAAAACATTTATGGCTCCGCATATGCCCTGTAAAATGTTTGGGAGAGTATTCATCACCGGACTAAGGCTAGGTTGCATAAATATTTAGTTACAGATACGAGCGTGTGTCTTGAAGTTGTACATATGTCAGAGTTTCCTTAGCTGTTCCTACAAAGTCAGGCCTCTTAGCAATGTGGTGGGAGATAAAGGACACGGAGCCAGGATGGGAATGCACACTTGCCGGCAGAGGGGATAGTGCTGCCTTAAATTATCACTGTTTTGTTTCTGTTCCTAACAAATTCGAACAAGTCTTTGATTGGAGACTGTTTTCAGTCGGCATTTAAATAATAATTAAGCTCCTTGCTTCAATCAGTCTCTTTTAAGGTGGTTTTAAAAGTCCATGACTGGAAAGATGTGATATTTAAAGTAGAGACACTTTCCAGGCTGACAACTGGTTGGTTTTGTGTGGCCAAGGAGAACTTTCCCAGAAATTCAACTGGGGATCTTTAGGCTCTTTCAGAATATTGAGTTTTGTTATATTGTTATTTTTAATCCCAAATATGCCAAATGTCACTGCGGTTGCACATCTTCTCTGGGAAGAGAAGGAGCTAAGATGAATGCACTCATATTTTTTATGTACTTCTAGTGGCTGTGCAATCTTCAGTGGCAATGAGCAGAACATATGACCGTGAAGCTGACATAGAGAAACAAAAATGTATTGTGATCTACAATGTGCCGGGCACTGAGCTTCGAAAATGAGTGCAACACGGCCCTCGGGACTCAGAGATCTAAACAGACAATTGCAATGAAATGCAATAAAATACACATATAAGAAGAGGCCCGAAGCAGGAGAAACTAAATTCTAACTGGGGCTTTCAGGAGAAATGATGACTCTTAAATGAGGAGAAAGAACCTATGTGTCCTTTATTTAGTTTGAAAGCTCTAACTTGGATCCATCCATACTTGATATTCTGATGATGGACAAATGAGGGCATTCATACAGGCAGAGGGTAGAGCCAGTGCAACGGTACAGAGACTTGGGGGGGGCGTGATTTATCAGAAAATTGGCGGTATGCAGTATTGCTGGAGCATCGTTTACGAGCAGGGTGGGGTCACCACTGGACGCGGAGGCCTACAGGGTATGCAGGGACAAGAGCATGTGGATTTTGTGTCTGTTACAGAACTTAGATTTTGGCCTGTTTGCAGTGGGGAACCACTGAGTAATTTTGGAGATGATAAGGATGGGATCAGATTTGTGTTTTGAAAGCTTTTGGAATCAGTGATGTCTGTTTCATCCCATGCCCTTGGAAAATGGAAGGGAAAATCTGTTGCTCACTAACACTTCTTTCTTGCCAGGTGGTTCCATTCACTTGTTGCCATGAGGCAGTCAGGGATGCCTGGGCCCTGACACTGTTTGGATATCCACAAGGTAGGATGGGAAGGAAAAGAAGGAAGAACAGAAAAGATAAATAGGAGTATGAGCTTCGCATAGGCTCGCATGTCCAGGCAGTGTCGTGCTTCTTCAAGAGTTTGAGAATCCTTGCAGCACACGTGAAAGGTGCAGGGTTTCATGTGGGGTCTGTAAAACTTAGCTTCTTGGAACATTAGGCTTCGTTCTCTCCAGTGCTTAAGTTACTCATCAGAGGTGATCTGGCTACCATATCCATCTGCCCCTGCAGGGACAAGGGGTCCAACACTTGGATGAAAAGTCTAATACGGTTTCATCATCCAGAAAGTTTGACTCTAGGTCTCTAATGGACGTTATATGAAAAAGGAGCCCCTTAGCAAAAGATCATGAAATGTTTGGTTAAACAAAGTCAAGCAGGCTTCCTTTCTTTTGGGCTTCCCAAGCTTTAAATGTTCCAAAGTACTCTATGAATCTCCAAGACGATGATGGAACATGTCCTAATTTTATATAATTTCCTGAAATTATTTGTGAAAACTTTCCCCGCCCCCCACAACACATCTTGTGAAACTAGTGTCCCCTAGAATGCTTTTTGGGCAAAGCCATTCTCAAGATTCATTTTTACATGCCTCCTAATTATACATTGAGTGGAATTTCCTTCATCAAAAGTTGTGCCTACTCAGTCCCAAAAGTCCCAGAGGGGGTGAAAACCAGACCATTCAGCAAAAACAAAATGTGCCCACGACTAATGATTTGACATCATGTTAGTGAAACAAAGGGTTGCGTTCCTCCCATTCTAACTGGTCACTTTTGCAAGTGGTTCTGGTGGGCAATGTGGGGTCTGCTGGGAAGGGGCCAGCAAAATGCAGCTCTTCTTGACCTTGTACCACTGAAAGTCACAGAGCTATTAAAGCAGTGACCAGGGCATTCAGAAGAGCTGTGACTAGGCATAATGTGCCTTTTGCGGGTGACCATTCATTTGTCCATCTAATTAGCACTCAGCTCCTTTGATTGCCCTATACATCTTTTTTTAAAAAATCAAGCATGTAGGGTTTCACTGCTTGGATTGCAGGGCTCAGGTGAAAATTAAGGCCTGGCCTTGTATTTATGGAGGTTTCTTCTTTCCAGTACGTCTTACCTATTTCCTCAGCCCTGTTCTCAGTAATGCCTGCCACAAAGAACCCCATAAATTTAGCATTTGCAGCTATAAGTTTGTCATTCTTTTCTTGAAATAAGATCAGGGCACCATTATAAAACAGCAGAAGGCTGAATGTGAGAGCAGCCAACATATTGTTGACTGATTCATCTGGGGCATTTAGTTCTTCAAAATGGAAAAACAAAATAGGGTTTAAAAAGCAAACACAGTAAATTAAAAGAATGTTATTCTATGCATAGAACAGCTGTTTTAATACTCGCTGGGTAGGGTCATATGACTGACCCGCTTCTTTTAGGATAAAATATGTCTTCCTTTAAGGTTATTATTAAAGACACATGGAGACATTTACTTTGGTCTCCTTGTCAGCATTGCACCATGTTAAAAAAAATTTTTTTGAGTTTGGTTTAGATCCTTTATGTGCATGAAAGTAATAGTTACTTGTGTCCATGTGATGGTAATTAGTGTTTCGCTAAGAGGGCCTTGCCGTTGTTGGCCCAAGGTGAGGCAAGAGTTACAAAAAATTGCATCGGTGGTTTCTGTTTCCTTTTAAGTAACTGCACAGCCCTGTCTGTTTTGCCAGCTAGCGAAATGAATTAAGAGGAAGTGAGATGCTGGTGTCCACATGAGCTAGGACATAGTTATCCACTGCGGGGAGGAGGCTTCGCATCAGGCCCTCTTTGCCTGCTGGGTGCTCCTTGCCTCATTTCTGCAGCAAACATTGAGTGCCCAGGCAGTGTTAGCACCTGGGCCATACACTACATATTAATGATTAGAAGCCCTCGGAAGGCAGGGATCCCACTGTGGCATAATGGAAATCTCTGCTAGCTTTAGACTCTGAACTAGAAATGTTCTGACCCACACAAGCATCCTTGGTGGTTTCAGAATTGCCAAGTGGCAGGACAAGAGTCCAGATCTACTCCTTCTCCAGTGCTCTCTCCATGTGCTGCTTTCTTAATTTGCTTTGCCCTGTATTAACCATTCACAAAGATTTATCAAGCGACCAGTTAGAACAGGGTAGAGTATTGGGCCAGATGCGCCTCCTGTCTCACTTAACTATGCCTTAGTCAGTATGGGTTCTCCAGTTGGCTGCCTCTCTGTGAATTCCTTAGAGGCCAAGACCAGTCCTATTTCATCTTAGAACATGCAATTCTGTAGTGCATAACATGCGTGTGATTTTAGTACATCAAATGTGTAATAAATATCTGCTAAATGCATGAATAGCAGAATGAATGAATGGTCTTGCCATATTTCAACTCGGCACATGGTCCATTCTGCTTCTCTTTGATGCCCAGCTGCGTCTTGCATTGTCAGCCGGAGATGGGGCTCTGGCTACCTTATAGGGCAACGCATTTCTCTGTGGGCAATTCATAAAACAGTACTTTCCTTTTTTAGATATCCAATCAGCTCTAACATCACTGAACCTATCTCCTGAAGCCACGTAGAATTCGGTCTGATTCCTCTTTTACGTGATTCTCCAGGTGTTGGGAGACACCTGATATATGCTTCTCATCTCCAGATTTAACATAGCACTTCCCCCAGTTATTCCCTACTGTGGCCCCATCTTTAGTGCTTTTACAACAACATGATTAATTTAGTCAGTACTTTTTGTTTTGCTTTGTTTTAATAAGTGTGGGGCCAGAACAGAGCACAGTATTATAGAAAGGAATGACCAGGGCAGGGTGGAGCCAGAGCACTGCCTTCCTTCATTTGAACTTCTACTATTTTTATAATTGAGGACTGTGCTATTTGTTATTTTATTGGATTTTATTTTTAGCCATCATGCCACTGAATTAATTTATCCGAACTACTGATTATCTAAACCAGTGGTTCTCAAGTAGGGGTGATTTTGTCTCTCCAGAGATAGTTGGCAGTGTCTGGGGACCGTATTGATTTTCACTGCTGGGGGTGGGTGGCGCTACTAACATCGAGCGGGTAGAATCCAGGGATGCTGTTAAATGTCCTCCTGCATTGCACAGGGCAGTCCCCCCAACCCACAGTAAAGAATTACCTCATTTAAAATGTCAACAGTGCTACTGTTGAGAAACTCTGGTCTAAACTCCCTGTTCTTTCTTCTTGGTGCCTCATGAAGCAGACCTTGATCCTGTGCTACCTGAGATCTTGCAAACCTCTGAAAGTGATCAGTAAGCCTGCTTCTCTCCAGGTGAAGCCTTTCCAGGCCCTCTGTCAACCATTTCTTCTAAGACTTCCAGTTTCTTAACCTGCTGGTCACCTACTGCCTTGCAGTTACAGCACTGCTCCCAGAACTAAATGCTCTGGTTGGCATCAGGAACCTAAGACAGTGCTTCTCAAACTTAACCGTGCATAGAAATCATCTGGAGATTTTGTTAAAATCAGATTCTGATTCAGGAGCTCTGGGGTGGGGGCAAGACTCTGCATTTCTAACAAGCTCACAGGTGGTGCCGATGTAGAAGGCCAGTGGACCACCCTTTGAGGAGCAAGAGTCTTAGCATGTCTCCTGTTGGCATTCTTTGCAGAAGGGCTTCTTTCATTCCCTGCGGCGGAGTACAAGTGTGTGAAGCTGGGAAGCTTTGCCTGTCACACTCAGCCCTGGCCATGTGGCAGGACAGAGCTAACTGAGCATTGTGACGTTATAATGCAAAAGGAGACTAATGGTCTGCCTAATTGCCGAGCAGTGTTTATAACTTACAGGTCCTTGCTGCACCCCGCTCCAGGTTGAAGAGAAACAACAACAAAGCAATGTTACCCTCCTAGTTGAAAGCTGGAGGTGGGAGTGGGGGAGGAGCTGCCCCCAATCACAGACTTGGAGAAATGAAATACCCAGTTGTGAGTTGGTTTCTCCAGATTATGCATATGTTTATAAATTATCCTAGGTGTTCCTTTTCCTCATTCCCTTTATTGTGGAGTGTATTTCTTTAAAGTGACAGGTTTAATTTTTTTCCCCACTCCGTGCAGATTTCATGGATGATGTAGCTTAATAAATCAAACCGATTTCCACCATTGTATCAAGACTCTTTAATCAGTTCTTTGAATTAATGCAATCAAACGGTTGAATTCTTACATTCATCTCTATATTTATGGCTCTGTTGTGCTTTTTTATTGAATTGGAAGAAGAATATCTTCATTCACAGCCCAAATAAAATAAATCTAGACAGGTTATCTAGTAAAATGACTAGGGTATAGGGCATATGGGCATGTGGTGTGTATGTGTTGTGCATGTATGTGTGTGAATGTGTGCATAAAATACAGATGTCATCAGTGTAGTTCTAATATTAAATTTTGTGTTGGGACTTCAGATTCAAGAAGCCAGCATTATACCAAGTTCTATGATAATGGTCCTGTTTTTACCAGGTCATTAATCCAGGGGTTCGCAAACATTTTTAAGGAGCAGAACATTTGGAAATTTTGGTGCTTCTTGAGGAATACCATGAAGTTTGTATGTGCTCTGGTTATGAACATGGGCTCTAGGATAAGGTTGACCAGAGAAAATACCAGTTTCTCCATGGACTGGCTATCTGACTTTGTGCTTGTTTCTTAATATCTCTATGTCTCCTTTCTTGATCCTTAAAACAGGGATAATATTAGTGTTTGTCTCATGAAACTGTTCTGAGGATTAGAACCACAGGCATCTGGATCCATGAGAGGCACATGGAGACTATTATTAATATCACCCCAAACTTAAAATGGCTAAATATGGCATTTTCTGCCAAATCAGAAATGATATCTTATGGTACATTCTCTCAGAGACAATAGTAACAAGCACCAAGAATGTAGGAAAAATTGTCACAGGACAATCACAAAATTGAAGAAATGCTATTCCTCAATGTAACTATTTTCCTCCCACAAATTGGGAAACTATATCCATTATTGAGTTTCATCCCAGGATCTTGGGAAACGCAGGGGTTCTACTGAGACAGAGTTTATGCATCAGTCCTACCCTATTTATTGTTTCACATGCATTGAGATATCTTGAGTTCACAACATATAACACACATTGAAACCTTTCTTTCTGATTTTTATAAGCTCAGTATGGTACACTGACAAATTAAATATATTTTGTAAAGATATATCTAGTAAGACCTTGATTTTTAAAACATGGCATGCATTCATGTAAATGCACGTGTGTTTAACAGAACCAATGACAGATACATTAGGGAATGACTGTTCTAATTACTAAACAGTTCACAGTAGGATTTCTTACAATAGGAAATATCTTCCATTTCTACTCCTCCCCAACTTATGATATGGTTCATAAACATAACAGCTCCATGTCTTAAAATTCTGTTGACATTCATTGATAAGCTTGGTGAGTTTCGGTTACTCTCACAAGAGAGGACTGGGGTGGGATGGTCAGATGGGCGTGTAGGCATGTGGAAACAGCATGCTGTAAAATCCTATTCTCTGAGCGTGGGCCAGTAGCAACAGTCTTATTACTAATCAACTTTGTCATAAAAATTACACTTGATATTGTATAGCACTCTGTGTGTTGTAGACCACTTTCACATGTATGTTTTTCATTTATTTCTCACAAGATTTTTGTGTGATAACTCTCAGTGGCTCTACATAATTGAAGAGAGAGGTGAAATAACTTGTCAAAGATCACATGACTTGTAAGTGCCAGAGCTACAAGTTCTACTCCCTCCAAATCCATGGGCCAACTTGTTGGGTATGTCTGGATCATGTTAGCCACAATGCCATAATTGTCATGAGTGTTCTTGGAGGAGAACTCATTCCTGTTAGATTGCTTTCATGTTGGATGCGTTTTTCATGATGTGTTGAGGATTACATGGACTTTGCGTCAAATATCATTTCATGTCAGAAGAATCTTAGCCATCAGGAATCAGCTGATAACCCACGTAAAACTGTTGTGAATGTTCTCAAGAGCTTCAGAATTTGCTGTATCAGTTAGCTTTTGCTGTGTAACAACCCTCCCCCCCCCCAAATTCATGGCTTAAGACAACAAATATTTATTTAGTTCCCAGTTGTGCAGATAGGCAATTTGGGCTGGCTTCAGTTGGACAGTTGGTTGGATCCAGAGTGGTCCAAGCTCTTCTCAGCTGGTCTCCCTCAAAGGTCTTCGGTCTCACCTGGGGCCCCTGGGATGGCTGGGGCTTCTCCGTGTGGTCTTACATCTTTCAGCAGGTGAGTCTCAGTCTTGTTCGTGTGGCAGTTACAGAGTTCCAAGAGCAGCAAAGAGCCAGCCCCAATGCACAAGCACTTTTCAAGTCCCTGCGTGCATCTCTTTGGCTACTATCTCATTGCTCAAAGAGAGTTATGTGGCTAAGCTCAGAGTCAACGTGAGAAGGAACTGCCCAGGGACACATGCAGGGAGTTTTGAACAGACTGCAGGCCATTACCTCAATGGTCTACCACACGGCCACATCGTTTCCTTTGCTTCCAAACTAATTGGGTGAAGCTCTAACGCTCTGAAAACCTGGGAGGTACTTTCTCTTTGCTGAGGTGTTTCCTTATTGTTACTCCCTCAAAACTCTCTCACCTCAGTATACTTGGCCTTGACAAAGCCCTGGCTTCTCTCAGTAGCACTGCCCTGCCTCCCGCCCCATGGGACTGCTTGGCATTAATGAATTGAAAGATTGTTCTTAGTCAGGGCTTTTCTGACTTTTTAATGGTGTGCATGTAACTTCTCCCTGTCAGCTTTCCGTTTAGAAATGCATGCGTTTATTTGGGATCTGGATGCTGGAGTTTTCTGTTTGGGAAAGAATTTTAATGAAGCGTTATCAGGCGTTTTCACCAAAATGAAGAGGAATCTTTTGTACCCAGAGAAAACTATCTGGCAGTCAGGAGCCCCTTTAGAGAAAGGCCTGCAGAATGGAGGAGAGCTAAACCTTTCTCTAATGATTTTTTCTCTTTTTAAAACGTATTGCTTTGCATGAAAGTTTGTGTCAAGGAATTTAGCTCATGGAAGGGAAACTTAATGATGTGCAATCTGGAGGAGCGGACACTGGATGATAATTCTCAGGCAGATGAAAGAGAATATTTCACGTTGCTGAGACACATGTGACTTCTTTGGATGCAAATAACAGAAAGGATGATGACAGTTATACCAGTTCCCTGCTTTGGGGAGAAATCACCAGCTTAGCAACACTAAATGGCAAGGCATTTGTGGCTGAGTTCTTTCCCTGACTAATTGGAAACACATCTCTCTATTTTCCTGTCGTTGAGAAAGAGCTACTCTTTGGTAAATGATATTCAGTGGTTTACTTTTCTAAAAACCCAGCCTTATGCTGGGCTCTTGGTCAGAAGGAGCTGGAAATGCTTTCCGATGCCAGAGAGCATGGGCATTTTTTTTGTGGAGACAGCGGGATCCATCAGAAAGTGACTGGTAGGTTTGGAGTCCCAGCTTGGAAGAATCTTCCAGCTCTGTCTCTCATGAGCTTATCAACTTGAACAAATCCCTTCCCCTCTCTGGCCTGTTTCTTCACTTGTAAAATGAGAAGAATGGAGCGAATGATTCCAAAATTTTCATCTCTGTCAGAAAAGCCAATAATTTGGAAAGACAGATATTTACTTCTGGGTTGTAAGTTTTGGATTCAGTGATTCAGAGAAGGCAGTGTGAAACACTTACTGGATTTATGGCAGGAGACACTTTTAAAAATAAAACAAAACAAATCCCTGCCCTGATAGAGATTGTGCCACTCATCTGTGTACCTATCTACCCATGTGTCCCTCCACCTGTCTACCCGCATACCCATCCACCTGTCTGTCCATCCACCTGCCTGCCCATTTATCCACCACTGTCTTATTTTCTTCATTTGTTCCAGACATTAATGTTAAAGTCCTTTGTGCTTGCTTTCTTTAGTCTTTCCAGCCCTTGTGGGGAAACAAGACACAGTTTTAAATAACAGATGAGGAAAGTCATGCTGGCAAGGATACGTCACATATCCAGTGTCACTCAGCCGGTATGAGGCAAAACTGGGACTAATCCTACTACTCTAGGCCCAGGGCTTTTCCCCTATGACACACCACCTCTTTTGTGCCACTTCTAAAATGTCCCGGAAAACCCACAACTTGGCATCTGTTTCCTAAGTTTGGAGTGACCCAGGGTCCCAATCTAGGGCTTAATTGTTCAATGAGAAAAAAATAAAAAGAGTTCATTCCTTTCCAGAAAAATCTTATTTGAGTTGCCATCCTGCATCCTCCAAGGTAAATCAAGGTGGTAGATTTTGAGCACTGTGTGGGTAGAAAAGTGACGAGCACTATGAGGGATCCAGAAATAGTGGGACCTAGGGTCAATCCCTATCTTCTGGAATTTACTGGCAGAGTCCAACATACTATAGTTGCCTGTGACAGTGATATATTTGACGAATGAAGGCCCTACATAATAAAGAGTCATTTTCATAGGGCTTAAGAGAGGGGCCCATGGCAGCCCTGCCTCTGACTGCTGAGTGACCCCAGGTCCCAAGAGAACACTTACAAAAGAGAAGAAAGGCCACCTCCTCCTGGGGAACTTTCTCTGGAAAGCTGTGCTGTCCCTCCAGAGGGGCTTAGCGAAGAGGTTGTTGGACCTGGAAGAGCATATTTCATGTAAATCTTGGGGTGAGAAGGCAGACCAGAGGGGGTGCCTCTTCTGTCTCCCCTCAGATAAAGAAGGATATATCCTGGGTTTGAGGCAGATTCAGTTCTTTAAACAGACCCCATCATCCACCCCAGGCAGTTTTGTTTGATCCCAAGTTCAGTAATGTGAAGTAAAGATTCCCAGACTTTAATGGCTTAAAATGAAAGGGAATCATGTTTTTCTGTCTGAAACTGGAAATCTAAAGAGTGGCTTGGTGAAACTGTTCAGACTTTTACCTTATGGCTCAGCTACAGGAAATTGGGAAATTTGGGTCAGATGTCTCATTCACATTCCAAATTGATAAAGGGTGGGAACGTTGTAGAATTGTCTGAATCATAATGCTGCTGAGAAGGTTGGAAAATAGAAGATTATTTTTCCCTAAATTACTTTTCTTTGGAAAGGGGCAGGAGGAGATGGAGGGGAAATTGTCAGTATGATCTAGATGGCAGAGTGCAGGGGCGTTGTTTTAACCATTCCAGTGGGTGGATCACACCAGGGTAGAGACGCCGGGCCTCATTGTCACAGAGCAGTTCTTGGGGGAGTTGCCTGGTGGCAGGATGGCCTGATCTTTGCTACTCAGAATGGGGTCCAGAGACCAGCGGCATTGGCATCACCGGGAGCCTGTTAGAACTGCAGACTCTTAAAGGGCCCCATCCCAGACCTACAGAACAAGAATCCATGGTTGAACAAGACCTCCAGGTGTCTCACCATGCACATTAAACTTTGGGGGGCACTGGCCTGAGTAATACATTCACTGGGAGGATGCAAAGCACATGTCCTCCCCATTCTCCAGTTGATGGAAAGACACATCTGGATTGATTTCTGGATTTTGTTCATGGTGGCCTTGAAGAAAGTGATTTTGACCTCCATGAACTGAAGCCAGCAACGGGGCTCTGTGACCTCATCTGCTGATACCAGTCGTTCTAGCCATCCTGACTCTCTCACTGTTTGCAGAACACGTTGGAAACTTTTGCCACTGTGCATTTGCAGGAGCTTGTCCCACTGCCAGCCTGGAATGCTTTTCCCCTCTTTCCTCACTCACCAGCCTCCCATCACCTTTCAGAAGCTCATTCATGTGGCGTCTGTTCTGGGAAACGTTCCTCATTCTCCCTGGGTAGGATTAGAGACTCTATCTTCTGCTTATTCCCCTAGTAAATTGCAATAGAATAGAAAAGTATAGGCTGGGCACAGTGGCACACACTTGTAATCCTAGCGGTTTGGAAGGCCAAGGCTGGAGGATCACTTGAGCCCAGGAGTTTGAGATCGGCCTGGACAACATAGTGAGACCCCATATCTACAAAAAATAAGAAAAATTAACTGGGTGTGGTGGTGCATACCTGTAGTCCCAGCTACTTGGGAAGCTGAGGTAGGAGGACTGCTTGAGCCCAGGAGTTCGAGGCTGCGGTGAGCTAAGATCACACCACTATACTCCAGTCTGGGCAACAGAGCCAGACTCTGTCTCTAGGGGAAAAAAAAGAATAGGGCAGTATAAATGTTCATTTCCCCTTCTGGACCATGAACTCCTTGAGGATCTTGGACTGCTTGTATCGCCTCTATATCCTCAGCCCCTGATACAGAGCAGGCCTTCAAGCTGTATTGGTTGTCTGACTGACTGAAAATATAGGTGAATGGCTGAGAATGCCCTTTTGGGGGATTCTGGGAAGTTCTCGTTCTTCCGGGCAGCCACTTGGGCTATTTTTGTAACAAGTTTCTGGATCCCTGAGGCTCATGAGTTACAGACTGGGTCAACGCTGAGCAAAATTGCCAAGTGGGCTGAGACCATCTCAGGGCCTTTCGGTAACTGCTTTCTTCTGTTGTGTCTGGCAGGCTGATGATGCCCCTGATTGCCCCAGACTCTGATTTAGCCCCTGCACTGAGGTTGGACCACATCCCATGTTGCCAAATTCCGCCACTCCCAAATCTAGAGCCCTCTGATCTCCTTAAGGGACCAGCGACCATTTCTCGAGGGCTTACCATGTGCCAAATGCTCTACACAAACCGCTTTACGTCCACGATTGTACAGAGCCACCAGTATTCTGTTAACATAGGTTCCATCATTCTCATTTCATATGGAGGAAACTACAGCTCATGGTGGGTAAGTAATTTGCTCACAGCAAGGCGGTCAGGCAGAGCTGGGATTCAAACTCAAGCCTGTCTGACTTACTAATTGGCACTTTGAAATGCTGCTCTATGCCACAACAGGGGTAATGAATCAGCCAGAAAACCTATGAAGGTGCTAACCTACCATTGTACATAATTGATCAAAACACTTGCTCGGAGTGGTATGCTGTTTTAGATACACTTTACCAGGGGGAAGAGAATAATTACAAGTGACCACAGTAGATTCCTCTATCTGGTCGATTTTAACTTTCTCAAGCTCAGATCAGCCTTTAAGGCACTCTGTTTCTAAGATTGAGGGCTGCTGCCACCAGGCTCGGCCAGCTCAGGGATCCTATATCTTTGAAGCCCTGGGAAGGGGGGAGGTGGGGGTGGGGGCTGCCATGTTGCCTTTAACTTTGTCCTGTGACTTGAGAACTATACGACACTTTTATTGATTTATGCATTTCTTTTTGGTTGAGGGATGAGGTGATCGTTTAAGAGACAATGCCCAGTGTGTGTTACTTCGTCACATGGGCACATAGTCGTTTCATGTTTGGTGGAGCCACTCTACCCACCCCCACCTACCCAACCTCCGGGGTCATCTCCCTTCTCCAGCTCCTCGGTCCCCTCCGTAAGATACAATGTCTGGTTGGTGTCCGTGAGCCGGACGAGGAGGCCCTGACTTCTAGTCTGTCCGTGTATTTCTGCTCTCATCAGGGTGTAGTGAAGTTTATTCCCAAACTTGAGTCTTTGTTATACAGGATTTATAAACATAGTTTAATTAAATATTACATAAACCAGTGAAGGACAAAAGAGGTGTCATTTTTTATAAGCACTAAGTTAAGTGCTTTGGAAAGATTTCATAAAGAAAATGTTACCTAGTTAAAAAAAGAGAAAAAAAAAAGAAGCTAACAAATTATATGGGGGCTGGGAAGAGAGCTTAAAAAAAGAAAGCCAAAAAGCATACAAATCTAAAGGATTCTGTGCTCAGTTGACCTTTCGAGGGTCTTTGAACTCCACTCTATTTGAAAGACGCTGGAAATGGTGGATGACATTTTATGTGTATTTTGGGGCAAGAAAGATGATGTGGCACTAATCAGAGGGCATCCAGCAAGGAAGCCAGGGACCGCAGTCCTAGAGCCGAATGGAGCTGAGTTGTGCCAGCCACCTGATGAGCCCGGGAGAGATTCTGCCCAGAGCCTCCAGCCCACCCTTGATTTTGGCCGCGTGAGACTCAACGCGGGGAAACCAGCTGAGCCTGCCGCACTTTTGGCCTGCAGAAATATGACATAATAAATATGTATTGTGTTCAGCTGCAAAGCCAGGGGTACTTTGTCAGGGTGGCCATAGAAGTCATCTCCTCCATTTGCACATGTCCAGGCCACCATTCCCCTTCTCTCCAAGACCTTTGTCACTGCACTTTCTTCAGTCTGGCATTTCAGGCTCTCTGCACTCACATTGCCTCAGCTTTGCTTTCAAAACTTAGCCCTTGCACAAAGCCTCTCCCCTAAAAGGGTAAGTAGAGTCA
Source organism: Indri indri (assembly GCA_004363605.1). NCBI lineage: Eukaryota > Metazoa > Chordata > Mammalia > Primates > Indriidae > Indri > Indri indri. The sequence goes on from RJWJ010002124.1 coordinate 95,222, forward strand.
CTTTCTCCTAACAACAGATTGTGCTCTGGGGCCTCTGAGTGTTTCCTGAGTCACGCTCTCGCCCTCACAACTGCCCCGGTAAATCTGACTCGTCTTTGAAGGCCCGTCTCAAATCCAGTCTTCCTTGTGCAGGTCGTTTCCTTCCGTGATCACCACAGACTTCTGAGGGCTCGCTGCCTGTGTTGCCCACCGGGCCTTCATCTCCTGTCCGGGGGTGCAGGCTCATCTCTGTGTTGCCCTCTTTCTCCAGATCGCCGACATGCTTTGTAACGGCGGGAAGGGTGCGTGCGTACGCTGATGCATTTTGTTGCCTCGTTGTGTCCAGCACGAGAATGAGCACATTGTACATGGTCCATAGCTTCCTCGAGTGATTGGATTTTACCTGAGAGCCACGTAATCTATATGGACACCTGCAGAGCTCTTTTGTGGATGGTGGTTAATTTCTGGGGCCCTTGCATCTGAGGGACGCCTCCTTCAGTATCAAGACAGTGAGTTTGTCTCTTCTTAAAATGTCTTGTAAGTGACTTCTTTAAATGACCTTGATACTTTAGCAGCTTGGGTTCCAAAGGTGGATCCCTCCCTGAACAGGGAGCCTAGTCCCCTTGAGTTTGCGGTGGCTTCCGATGCTGACATGTCATCTACAACATTTTATGAGCGTTGACTTGCATCCACTCTGAGAGAGAGCACCCTCCAGCACCTGCACATGGGGACACTTTCCCAGGAGAGATGGCAGGGTGTTGGGGTAGGGAGTATAGCCAGGGAATACATTGAAAGCATTTGACTTTTTTCCCACTGCAGCTATCTATTCTTCATTCCATGCTAATGGGATAATTTGATCGATGAATGCACTGGGAAAAGGCAAGAGATGCATAAAAAGTGTGAAAGCACACAGCTAAATGAGTGGGCAGATTTACCACCTTCCCCCCAGAATCAAATCCGTCTGCCATCCTCGCCGGGTATGAGACAGGCAGATCCGAGCTGTGGCTTAATTACACATAATTTGGGTGACAGCTGAAATGCAAACCTAAACATTCAATCAGTTAAAGATACACAAAATTAAGCATTTCACATAGTGTCCAAACCCTTTCAATCTTTATTAATACTTTAATTATGTTAATTATACCATGGTTTCGAGCCCTGCTACTACAACAAGCAGGGGGTGGAGGTGGGGGAAGAGGCAGTACTCTTGGCAATACAGCTGAGTAATGATTGCATTCAACGAAAAGTATGAATGGAATGCAAAGTAGCAAAGAGTCACAAATATATAATTCAGCAATTTACCCAGCCTGTTCACAGTCCCTTCTTCCATGGCTGGCAGCCTTCCTGAAGGCTGGGCCCACATCTGACTCATCATCCGAGTGTACAGCACATAGTAAGTGCTCAGTAAACAGCTATTGAACTAATTTTGGTGAAATTGTAGGGATAAAAGGAAGCAAGCAGATGTTTGGGATATATGTTGAGATGGCAGGGACCAAAATTATCGCTGACAATTGTCTGTGGGATGGGGGCAGCAGTAGAGGGGGTGGGGCAGGCGTGGGAGGAAGAGAGAACAGAAAATGCCCAGGATTGCAGAGGTTCCTTGTGCTTCTTTGAAGTCACTTCAGTTCTGTGGGCTTATTTTCCGCCATCTCTAACAGATAAGGAGGAGAATGGACATTAATGGTTTTCCGACTCTGCTCTCCTGGCTTCTTCGAAGGTACGTCAGGGCCTGTACTATGTCTGTGTGTTGGCGGACTGGGGCATGAGGAGGGGAAGGTCTGCTGTCATTTATGTGTTGGACGTGTAAGAGTTTTGTTCTAAAAGTTGCTAAAAGTGGTTTGGAAACGCTTGGATGTGAAACCCTTTTCAACCTCCAACCCAGTGGCTCACAGAGCTTCCTCTGCTCTGCACTGAGGGTTCCACCATTGGGCCAGCCCTTCTCCTGTCCTGCCCTTTGTCCTGGGTACGTGGGCCCTCCTCGCTCATCTGCTTTGCTCACCCCCATGTGATTTTACTTCTCATCTCCAATGTCTTTGCTCATCGTGTGCTAAAATGCCCTTCCTCCCTCTCTGAACCTATCGACATCCTGCAGTTCACTGTGCCTGGGACGGGGTTGCCTCCTCTGGAAAACCTTCCCAGACTGCCCTAGTCAGTGATGCTTTCTCCGGTTTCTGAGTTCCTGTGACTCTCAGTATCCGAGACCTATATTTCTCCCTTTTTCCCATATGTGTGCATCGAGTCTTGTCTTCCTGACTAGAGAATCAGTTTCTCAAGGGAGGAACCATTCAGCCTTCTCTTGTTGTCTTCCTTCCTCTCTGCTCCAGACTGGACACACAGATGACTACTCAAGAAGTCCTACTCACCTCGACACAGCTAAACATTTGACAGGGGGTTAGCCACGTAAAAATCAAACAATCCTCTAGCCAGAGAGCATTCAGTTGACCAAACTGTCATACAACAATCAATAACTATACTTTGCATTTCTTACTTTGGAGTTTGCTGAGCCAAAACAAAGATGCCACCTGAGTGACTTGTATAAGCTAGGTTTTTAAGCATCGCTCAGCTGACATGGACAGAATCATCCATTGTTGGGAGTATCTTTTTAACATGACCAGAGGAAACCTTGGAGATTCATAAATCTGAACTAGAAACGTAGTGTTTCCTTCGGAGAATAATTCCATAGGTTATTGTTGATGAGAACTGCCTCTGTGACTGGCCCTTTCACCAGGTGTCCTTAGCTAAGCTAAATAACTTCAGATCCTCACAGATAATTCTCATATTCTCTGATTGTCACCACTGTGAATCCTCCTGCTGCACAGAATTGGCATTGGAACTGTGCACACAGGCCTGGGTGGCCAACTCGAGTTGCTGTCTTACCATTCCTTACTTGTGGACCCTACATGTCACTGGTGTGGGGGATAATGTTCAAAAAGGAACCAGCTCACTAGCTTCTTAATCCAGCAACAGTTAAACAAGGCTCTCAGTGTCTGAGGACCTCAGATTATCAAAAGGAAACATGGCCCAAGTCCATTAGTCAACAAATAATGACTGATGATTATTTCAAGCCAGACTTTGTTAGAGTGGACAATATAGAAGTAACATGTGATACAGTTCACCTATGTTACAAAAGTTATAAACCAAAAAATATTAGAGGAAAATATTAAAAATGACCAAGTACAAGCTATGGTTCTCAAGTACTTTGGGAATTTGGAAAGGGGAGAAATCACTATGGAAAATTAGAAAGTGCTAAAGCTGTTGGGTCCTTTTTCACACTGGCCAATCCTTTTTATTATTGCTTCTACTCCTGGGCATCCCTTTCTTCTTGAGGGAAAGTATCTGCCAAAGTACATTTACTGAACAATAAATAATTCATTCACACCCCAGTGAAACTATGAATGTTGCCAATCAACCCTTCTGGCAAACAAGAAAGAGATAACCATGATGTCCACGCTGAACCAATGATAATTTCCGCTAAAAAGCAAAGAAGCTTTATGTTTTTGTTAGCCTTTGCATCTTATTGCAAGTGAATGCATGATTTGTTGGTCATTTTTTGGTTTGAGATATTGAAATTAGCTTTGAGAAAACCCATTTACTACATTTTCAGGACCATTAGGGGATCTTCAGCGTGTATGGGGGACCCTGGGCCAAGGAGTATGCTCATAATCATGGGAGAAGATCAGGGTTGATGTAGATGGTCGTGACTTAGGCCTTGCAATAACTAAGACGTGGTCAGACAGTGGGGTGGGGGCCGGAGTCCATAAATTCAGTCCCTTCGGTGTACCACAGCTGACTGTTCTGAGGCCAGCCATCGGACTTCCCTTCCCACCTAATTTTGTGAGCTCATGCTCAATTTCATGGATGGACCAGGATGGAAAACTGTTTTTTGAGTTGTGCTGTTTTGAATCTCACCTGAAAAGTGCACCCCAAACTGAGCATATGTGATCTTTAGCAATATTCAAGATTTCCCGTCAGTGCAATGTCTGTAGTTACAGCCATAGCTTTTAAAAACCAAATAGGTGATATTGTGGGTGTCACTGGCTAATTTTCAGATCTGTTCGGCATCAACATCTATACCACTGTCCATTACTGGAGGTGCATACCTCTGTCAGTTATGGAAGATGCTGCCTTTGTAATTTCGCACAAGACCTTGGTTGTATCCATTTAATAAAATTAGAACATGCATCATTTGAGAAGGAAAAGTAATTATCTCTGTTGTAATCTCTTTAAATTCAAACACATGACATCGAGATTTCTCCTCAATGGCAAAGTTATAGACTCAGTGGTTAATTAAACATCTTTTCTAATCAAATTAGCTTTCATTTCCTAAGTAGAGGTTTTTAACCTGGAAGTGGCTTTGAAACATTGTTTCTTTCAGCCATCACCTGCAAAAGGAAAGATAATGTCCCTTCAAAGGACTCCTGTAACGGTGAATAATTATTCTTTGTTTGACTGCAAATGCACATCCCTGAAATAATATATTCGTAAAGTTTCATAAATTATTTCAAGATGTATTAAAGAGCATTGGAAATAGTTCTTCTCCCTACAGGAGGTTGCCAAGAATAAGTTTTGTCCTTTAAAATTTGAAACAAATTATTATTCACTGGGGTAACATCATTGGAGCTTCCCCCAGCTCCAGCTGACAGGGACAATTTGAAGTAACCTGTTAATGGTAATGCTTTTAAAATTTAGAGATACTCTAAGTGGAGCAATTTTTAAAAATTAAAACCATAGCTAGGGGGAATTGCCTTTGGAGGTCATGCAAAGTTAGGGGCACTGCACATTTACCTGGAGCAGGGCCTGGATTCCAGCTGCCAGGGTTACACGTTACATCATGGTCCCATGGAGGTGAGGGGGACAAGTGTGTCTCCAGCTGAATTTCACCTAAATGCTCCCAGGCATAATTCTCCTGAGACTTTCAGCGTGGCGATAAAATACAGCATAATATAACACAAAGGCTACTGTACTAGGAGTTAGGAAAACATAGTTCTAGTCTCAGAAGTCACATAACATTTTTTAAAAAAACACTATTTCCTCATCTGTACCATGAAGGGTTTGGTTTAAATAATCTCCCGTATCCCTTCTAACTCTAACACTTGTGCTTTTACTGTAACATGTCACTCGAACCAAATATTTATGGAACACTTGTTTTATGCAAGCCATTTATTCCGTATAACTTCTCTCAACCAAGAGCCACTGCAGTCCACTTGGGAGATCATTTCTTAATAACTCACTTCTTGTTACATGTGGTATGCGATACCTACATTTCTGAAGAATTGTTGACTAGGATGGTTATGGCATGGGACAAGCCTCATCTCAGCTAAACTGACATCTCCTTTGAGGAAAGCAAGAAAAAGAGAACTCAGAGGAAAGCAATGCTTGCCTTGGCACTCACAATGTGCCAGGAGCCGTACTTGGTGACTTTGTAGCTTTTGTTTTCTGCTGTTGGCGTCAGGTGTAGTTCTGGGAACAACAGAGCTCTCAGTAAATTCCGCCTGGATTAAACACAACCACCTGCTGCATAACTAATGGGGTCGGAGCTTAGAAAGAAAATCAGTTTCTTTGCAGCTGTTCTTACACCTGCCTGTTCTTCCTCTTCAGAGACCCAACTCCACAGTATCATCTCGCAGCCAGTTAAAATGGTAAATTTGAAGCCCTTGTGTGAGAATGATGTGCCCAAGGTGATGGCCGAGAGGTGTCAGCAGGGCCTGAGTTGTCTCTCTCATCAGTCTGCTGTTTTACACACTTGCTTGAGCAGGGACCAGAGTGCACAGGGGCAAATGTTCGTTTTAGGCAGTGGACCGAGCATGTGTGGGTTTGGCTCTCCTTGTGCTCCTGAGAAGTAGTAAGGTTTGTGTTGAGGGATGGAAGAAGGTGTACCATGCCCTACCTGAGATGGCAAATGGAAGGTGTGTATGCTACCATCTCCATGCCCCAGCAGACATTGCTAATCAATCACGGCATTCAATCTGAGCTTAAACAGCCTCAGAATCATTTCAACAGAGCTCTCTAGACAGCCATTTTCAAATGACAGATGTCAGCACAAGAGATGAAATCTATTAATAATCAGGTCCCTGTCTCATCTCCCCAGCTGGGCAGCGAGATCTTCACAGTGTGGACGTCTATGTCTGGTCCCTCTCTGGGAGTGCAGTGGAGCTTGGCCAGGTGGGCGGCATGCAGGCTTCCCAGAGAGGAAACCCACGTGCAAAGGCACGGAGGCGTGATGGCGTCTGTGGCAAACTGGACGATTCAGTGTGTGTCGTGCAAAGGGCAGGCTGGGGCAGGTGAAAAGTCAGCAGGGGGAGATGTCATGGAGGGACCCAAAATCCGACTGAGGAACTGGGACTTGCCCTGAAGCGGTGAGAGCCAGGGATGGATTTTAAGGGCAGCAGCACTGGGTGACCACTAATTCGGCTATTAAGCATAAAGAAAATCCACACTGGGGAACAAAGGGGACCCATGAAACTCCCACCCTATCCCCACTGCCTTCTTGCTTCCCCTGGTCCTGCTCTCTTGGGGTGCAGGAGGGTCTCATCTGACTGGTCAGAATCCAGGACCAACCTGGCCACCATTACTAGTGGGCAGGGTCACTACACTTTAGGGGCTGTGTACACCATGCAGCCAGGCCATGCACCAGGGCCAGGGCCTTCCTGGACATTCCTTAGGCTCCTTAGGAACTGCGAGGAAGCTCCCTGATGGGTGTCTGAAACCACAGATCCAAGCCTACCATGGAAGTACCAGGGCCCTGGGAAGCTGGAATTTGTCTCATGAAAGCCACCCTTTCCGCCACCCCCTCCATTTCTTGAAGCTGTTATCTTTCCGGATACATCCTCCCTTTGACCCCCAGGACATCTAGCTCTCCCGGAAGCACCCCTTCAACCTCCAGCTGGCTGAAGGTCTACACCTCACTCAGGCCTGTTAGAGGGACACTTCTATGCCATTGTTAGGAAAAGGAGGAAACATCACAGCAGAAAGGCCAAATGCTGCACTATATAGTCAGGAACCTCAGCAGGACAAGTGGCCCCCTAGGGTGTTTTGGGGACCACCCCCAGGCCATTTCTCTCACTCCCCACACAGTCTGGTTCAAAGGACTTAGTTATCTTATTTGGCATAATTAACACAGGGGGACAGGACCTACAGCCCCTTTGGTCCTTCTGAAAACGTTACCAGGTAACGTTAGCATGAGGAGGCCGTGTACAGTGTGCGTGTTTCATAGTTAACTATGCTAACTACAAATTCTACATTAACTACCTACACAAACTATGCTAAATAACTAATGAACAATACCAATTATACTAACTAGGCTAAGAATACTAACAATATTAACTGTACTCACTACTCTGACAATGCTAACAATACTAACTATATGAACTAGGCTAACAATACTAATGAATGATACTAACTAGGCTTACAATACTACCTATACTATGCTAACACTACTAACAATACTAACTATACTATGCCAGCACTACTAATAAACAATGCTAACTATGCTAACACTACTAATAAATAATACTAACTATACTATGCTAACACTACTAACAAACAATACTAACTATACTATGCTAACACTACTAATAAACAATACTAACTATTCTATGCTAACACTACTAATAAATAATACTAACTATACTATGCTAACACTACTAATAAACAATACTAACTATTCTATGCTAACACTACTAATAAATAATACTAACTATACTATGCCAACATTACTAATAAACGATACTAACTGTACTAACTACACTAACAATGCTAACAAGGAAAAACAGTCTTGCTCTCTCAAATTCCACAGGTCACCAAAAAGTAGCTTCCTGGGCTATAAGGACCAAAGACCTAGCCTAGGCAGGGGCTCATCTAGGTGTTAGTAATTTGATAGCAATGGCTTTTTCTAAGGTCCGAGCAAGAAATGGGCCAATCATGGCTGGGGATAACCCATGGTGGTTATTTTTTTTTTCCTTTTTCAGTCATAAGCACATTTTCCTCTTTAAAGAAAACAAGCGCTTTTTGTTTACATGGGTTATAGAGATTGATATTTAGTTTATTAGAAATTTAACCTGTACAATGCTTCAGTGTCCTTTCCATTTATAGTTTGAAAATCTGTAATAACTTTAGGCTTTTAAAGACCTCATAGTGTCTATACTTGAGATATACAATTTCTTTTTCTTTGAATTCCAATTGGTGCCAGACTGATGCTGCCACATAGCTGATACTATAGAAATGTGTTCTGTGGTGTGTGATACACAATAAGGCCCATTATGAACACCTATGGAGCTGCCAGGGCAGTGACTGTCATTATAATTTCCCCACACAATTGTCATCAGATTTGTCATCATAAACCTTGGAGGCCAGAAATCAGTGGGTTGAAATATTCAGAGTCATGGAAGGAAAAAAAAAAAAAAGGCCTGTCAACCAAGAACCCTATATCCAAAAAACTGTGCTTCAAAAATGAGGGAGAAATTAAGGCATTGCCAGATAACTGAAAACTGAGACCACCAGGCCTGCTCTGCAACGAAGGGAGCCCTTCCAGTTGAAAAGAAAGGACACTGGACAGGAACTCGAAGCTTTATGAAGAAATAAAGATCTCTGGTAAATGTTAATGTTTGTCAAGATTTGGGCTAAGTGGTATTCTTCCTTCAAAAAATGTGTGCATCTTCACATTTGTGGGTAATTCAAAGCCTTTTTTTTTAAAATGCAGGACAGGACTTGACTTTATGATCATTTTTCTTCTGCCCCAGAAGTTATCTACATCCCAGTTCTAGGTAACCATATCGTTATTGAGAAAAGAGAAACTGGGAGGAAGGTTTTGTGAATTGTTCTGCAGTTGCTGGATTTATAAAATGGTGATTAGTGAAAACAGATTGATAAAATGTGTTGAATACCCTGGAGTATCAACAGCAATTAGAAGCAACAGAGTAGATGTATATATCACAAGGCAATGAATCTTAGAAACACAGGACTTGAGTGAAAAAAGAAAGAGGATGACGTAGTAACTATGTGACTTACATAAATTAAAAAGCACAAGCACAAAACAGCTATCAGAGTTTTAAAAAAAGACATAAAAAGTGTTGATCGTAAAAGAAAAGATTGTTAATTTTGGTCCATTAAAAAGAAGAAAATTATTTATCAAAAAATACCTTTAAAAACTGAGAAGACATGTTACAAAGTAGAAGATTTTTCAGTAAACAGAATTGATAATGAATTAGTATTAAGAGTATACAAAGAACTATAAACCAATAAGAAAACTATAGACAACTCAATAGAAAAATGGACGAAAGGTACAGACGTTTTGCAGAGATGGAAATATTTATGGCCAATTAACTTGAGCAGAGATATACTCAACATTATTAATGGTTAGGGAATTACAAAGAAAATACAATGAGATATTTCTCATACACAAGACTGGCAAATTATTTTTCATAATCAAGTGTTTTTTTGGTTTTTTATTTTTTTATTTCAAAATATTAAATAAGAAAAAAAAAATATTAAATAAGGGGGTACAAGTGTTTTTGTTACATGGATACCTTGTATAATGCTTAAGTCAGGGCTTTTGGTGTGCCCATCACCAGAATAGTGTTCATTGTACCCAATAGGTAAGCTTTTATCCTACACACCCCCTCTCACCTTCCCCCTTCTTGGTTTCCCATGTCCTTTATATCACCTTGTGTCTATGTGTACCCACTTATTAGTGAGAGCATATGGTGTTTCCATTCCTGAGATATTTCACTTAGGATAACGGTCTCCAGTTCCTTCCAAGTTGCTGCAAATGACATTATTTCATTCCTTTTTATGGCTTCGTAGTACTCCCTGGTGTGTGTATATATATACATGTATGTGTGTGTGTGTATATATAGACACAGATGCACACGCTATTTTCTTTATCTGCTCATGAATTGATGGGCACTTAGGTTGATTCTGCATGTTTGCAAGTGTGAATTATGCTGTTATAAACATTTGTGTGCAGGTGTCTTTTTGATAAAAATGACTTCTTTTCCTTTGGGTAGATACACAGCAGTGGGATTACTGGATCGAATGGGGGATCTACCTTTTTTTCTTTGAGGAATGTCCATACTGTTTTTCATAGAAATTATACTAATTTTCAGTCCCACCAACAGTGTAAGCATTCCTTTGTCTCTGCATCCATGCCAGCATCTATTGTTTTTTTGACTTTTTAATAATTGGACAGGATATAGATCTACAGGAACCCTGCTATATTGTTGATGAGAGTACAAATTCATGCAACACCTTGCAAAATTGTCTTCTTAACATTGAACATTAATATATCTCATGATCCCAACAATTCCATTGTACAGTAGGAGGAGGCATATAAATGTATGCTAGGAGACAGGTAGAGAAAGTCCTTAGAATTACCGTTTTTCATATAAATGGCTTCAAAATAACCCAGAGTTCTATCAATGAGTGGAAAATAACCCAAAGTTCTATCAGTTGTATACAGTTTCAAAGGAATATTATATAGCTGTCAAATGAAGAGGCATGTAATAACATCGTGTATTTTGCAATGTGGCATACGGTGAAAAACAAATACATTTTGAAAGAATTCATACGCTAGAAAGATCCATACGAAATGCATTCCAATCATTGCCTATGAGGAGGCAAATGAGAGTGGGAAATGAGGATAAAATGAAAGATTTAGACATATAAATGTATTTGTTACATAAATATATTTCATATATGTTAGTGTGTGTATATATATATAAATATGTCTGTACATGGTATAAGAATTTTTTTCCATCTTCCTCATGGCTGAATGGTGCGGATCAATCGAGATGCAGGGCTACCTTTGGACATGATTGAAGAGATTTCACAGGCTCCCTGCCCCAGAACTGCCTCCCATTAACTTAGCGGCTATACCTTCAAATGCAACATTAACCACTAACTCTTTGAAGCCAAGACGTTGTGTCTCTAGGAGTGGCCTCTCAGTTTGCTATTAAACTAGACTACAACCAGATCTTCTCTTGTGACGTGGGTTATGTGGGGACAGAATAGAACCTGGGGCAGGGGGAGGTTTGGGATGAGAGTGATGAGTTCTGGTGTGAGGAAAATCCGCAGGTCCTTGTAGATAGTGCTGGCGGCAGGGAGGACACAGCACAACCTAGGGACCCCTGGGGACCGGGAGGGTATTGACACTATGAATGAGAAAGAAGAAAGGAATGTTATTTTCCCTTACTTTCATACTGCTTTACCACAAATCAAGAGAAAACACATTGGGAAAGGGATATGCGTAGGAAAGGGATAAGGATAGAAGGAATTTTACCTTTTCAATGGTTTCTATCCCCAGCACTACATGAGACTCATACCCTCAATAGAGGCTGCCTCTATTTTTATTTCCCATATTAAAATACGACCAGTACATTACGCTCTTCTTGTACTTTTGTTACCTGTTCCTGTAGGACATGTGATGTCTAGAGTTTTCAGGGGGCCTTTGGCTCTCCCAGTCTTGCCATTTCCAGATACAAGAATTTCAATCTTCTACCAGAGCCCACAAGAAGCTCCATCCAGGCATAATGGGCAGAAGGAAGATCCAGAAACATGGATCTGCTGCCATCGTTGCCACCCTCCCTTCTCGCTGCTTAATCCGCAGTTTTTCATCCTGACGCGATCCAATCCAGGGACATTCAATGGCAATTGCTTCTGGAGTGGAGGGCCTGGCGGGTGTGCAGAATGCCTGTATTTGGAGTGGAGTTGGCTATTGTAATACTTAGTGAATGGAGTTTCATTAGGTCCTTATCTGTGTGCAGTGAGGAAAAGAGGTCCTTTTACACAGTGCTTGTAATGGAGTGGAAAATTGCATTTCCCCCTCGCCCGAACAGTGCCATTAGTGGGGAGGCAGGCTGTCTGCAGAGCGGGAAGCCACCTCAGGCGGTGCAGGGCTGACAGCCCAAATGATGGCAGTGCCGAGAGACCCGGAAGATCTTAAAATAAAAGCAGGTCGTGTTGTTCTTTTTGTCCTGTAGCAGTTCTTCCCTGCAACGCAGGGAGTGATTGGATTTGAGGCACTGAGAAAAACATGTTAAGTAAGAAATTGTTTAAATAAAGTTGTTTGAGGTTGAAATTCTCCCCCGGGCATGGAGGGGAAGGTGGTTCGCTGCCTGCAACTTACACGTATCCAAGAGGCGCTATGTTTTGTGAGTCAGGCAAGTAAGCAAGAAACTGGAAAAGAGAAATGCGCGGCTGAGGTCTCTTCCTTGGTCGTCCAGGTGGGTTCCAGCCCCACCTGGTTGGTGTGTGGCCACTCGGATGGTCAGTCGGTGGATCATATCCCCATTTTTACTTTCCCTGGGTTCTGAGAATCGCAGGTGAGAGGAGCTGTGAGGCACAGTGCAAAAAACAGCAGGGGAACCCCCTCGGCTCTGGGGAAATTCTTGTTCCTAATCTGGCAGAGAGAGACAGAGAGAGAGGTTCTTTCTTTGAGGGGTAGCGTTAGTGCCCTGGGAGTGTAATGGCGGAGGAAGTGGACAGCCTGTCCCCCGGGCATCCCAGGCCAAAGAAAAGATAGAATCTATGCAGCTCCTGGGCCCCAATACAACCAGATACGAAGCGGTGCAGACCAGGAGTGTTGGGAGGAACTTTTGTGCTTGCCCAAGTGTACTGGGAGAATAGTGTTAGGAAAAGGTCCCTTTATACTGAACGGAGAAACCATTAGGAAATTTAATATTTAAGCTACACAAGACCTTCAGAATTATCTGGCCCAACTGTTTCTAATACAGATGAGGAATTTCTTTCTCCTGAGGTATAAATATCAAAGCAGAGTCTCCTGAGACCCCTTCTACCACCCTCTGATGTATGTATTCCTTGTAGATGGAATGTTTGTTTTCCCCCAACGTTCCTATGTTGAAATCCTAAACCCCAACATGATGGTATTAGGAGGTGGGTCCTTTGGGATCTGATTAGGTCGTGAGGGTGGAGCCCTCATAGATAGGATTAGTTCCCTTCTCTAAGGGCTCCTGGAGAGCTTTCCCACTCTCTTTCTGTCACTTAAGGATACGATGAGAAGTTGGCTGTCTGCAACCTGGAAGAGGGCCCTCCCCAGAACCAACCATATTGATCTCTGCCAGTGTCCAGAACTGCGGGGAACAATTAGCAGCGCAATTCACAATTGCAAAGGTGTGGAAACAGCCCAAATGTCCATCAATACATGAGTGGATTAGTAAAATGTGGTATATGTATACCATGGAGTACTATTCAGCTTTAAGAAACAATGGTGATATAGCACCTCTTGTATACTCCTGGATAGGGCTGGAACGCATTCTACTAAGCGAAGTATCCCAAGAATGGAAAAACAAGCACCACATCTACTCACCATCAAATTGGTAGTAACTGAACAACACATAAGTGTACATATAAGAATA